>PVIR01012995.1:0-43133 GCA_004026965.1 Petromus typicus | reverse complement strand
CCAGTTTTGTAGGCCTTCTAAGTTCCATAGGTTTTTGGCATAGTTTCCATGAATTTCAACTCTTTTTTCAACTTCTAGAGAGTGAAACCAGAACAATAATATTGAAGACAAGAAGAACTGTTGAAAAATTTAAAATCAGCCCTTAATTTTTGTACAGCATTGATAGGGAGAGCTTTCTGTTCATGAGAAAAACACTAAGATAGGTATGAGTTTTCTTCATTTCTTCATTTTTTAAATTTTAAGGTTCTGACAGGTTAGGAAGAGCACAAGCTATCATCTGCTGCCTAGCAAGAAAAATAGTGGTTTTGTACTACCTAAAAACATACGCTTAGATGTCGTTCTAAAAATTTTATCTCACATTTCATTTAAAATCAAAATCTATTACAAAGTTTTGCTAAGTAATTGTTGCTAAGTACTAAGTGCTGCTAATTTTGTTGTTAATTGATTTTCATAAGAATGATAAATATCTGTTCACACAGTTACTATCCATCAATATTATGTATAGCAATTTTCACTTTATTGGATGTTAGTCATAAAGTTAAGTAGACTACAATTATGGACTCCAGTTATACTATAATTTTTAAGAAATGCAATGTCATGTCATGGATGTATTCTGAGAAATATAGTTCAGTGAATTTGAAGTCATGCAAAGTTCTCAGAGTATACTTGATCAAATTAAGATGGTGCTGATGTCATTATGCCAGAATACAAACTTGGTCATCCCTGGAGATGCAATGACATTGTAAATGTTGTTGCATGGAGCATGTCCATATTTGGAAAAATCTTAAGTCACATTAGTGCGCATGATCTTTAATGATATGTTCATAACACAAATTATGCCAGCAGCACAGAAGGTGAGCACCGCTTCTCCTTTATTTAAAATGGTACATTCACATGTGTGTTGATAGTGTACATTCAACATTCACATAATGTGCTATTTACAAAATACTAATGTATATGTCTTAGCATTTCCCTTTATGCTCCAGTCACTTAGAACTATTTTTTCTCTTTGACAGAAATTAGACTTTTCAGTTTCTTGTGAAATCTTCCTGTAGTTTTTACTTAAACAACTAAAGACAGATATTCTCACACTGAGTGACATGTATGTATTCCCTTCATCTTCATATAAGCAAAGACATATTAAACATATGGCTATTTAAATATTATTTAATTATTTAAATATTCCAGATTTGAATTGCTGCCTTTTCCCTCTTGAATGGTGGGATAACCTATTGTGCTATATATCTGTACATATAGATATTTAGTTTTCATCTCACATGTATTATCATAAAGATACACTGGAAAACTCCACCTATATCAGTTTGAAAATGTAAAATGATATTTCTGGGCTAATTTTCTAAAAGCAGAATTGCTGGGTAAAGAGTATTTGCATATTCACAATTAAAGCCACATGGAGGATATGTCAAGGCATAATTCCATTCATAGCAGATGAATCCTATACCAACATAAAGTATTAATACAAATTTTGATTGTTTCAAACAATCAATGACATTGCACTCCTTTTGTTTTGAAGAAAACTGAGTTTAAAATATAGGTGCATACCATTTTCATGTAATCTTCTGGGTTACTTACTTGTGGATTTTTTTTTTTTTTTGGTGGGGGGAGACATTTTTTTCTCCCCTTAATTCATAGAAACTCTTTTGAATTTGATGAGCATGGTCAGATTCTGAGAAAGCAATCTCCTTTTCTCTATTACCATTTGATTTTCAGCAATTTCTTCAGTGATTTTTTATGGAGTCTGTTTTTCTTACATGAGACTGTGTACTGTGCTCCTTCCACAGGGTGAACTCCTTCCAGGCAACTGTAGCCAACAGACTAAGTGGGAAACAGCAGTGCAATTAGCCCCATGCCGGAGGTGCTTATCTGGAGAATCCTGTTTTCATTTGCAGGGAAAGATGATTTTCTGCTTTAGAAAACCTGCCGCATCCTCTGCTACACTGTGAGGTTTTGTCATGTTTGTCTTTACATTTTTTCTCTCACGATCTGTCAGAGCTCTCATCATAGTAATATTTGCCTTGCGTCTTCACCCATCTAATTATATGAACACTTCTCCCACATTTTTAAAACTGTAGAGTAACATTTTTCTACTACTTTATCTGTGGAGAGCTTTTTTAAAAATCTGTGGGATAAATAACAATCTCGAAATTAAATGCTGCTACTTTCTACATCTTTAGAATTCCAAGTTACTTATCCAGTAAGATTTTTCTCTACATGAGAAACCGTGAAGAGTAAGTTGTCTAAGCTTGGACTTAACTGGGGTGCTGTGGGCTGATCTTCTGTGGCTTCTCAGAGGGCATGAGCTGAAACTCCAACCGAGGGCCTGGCAGTGGAAGGAGCTGAGGACCGTGCTGGGTTAGGGCAGCAGGTTCAGAGCATCCAGAGACAAGAGAGCCACAGAGCTTTTCTCTTCCTTGCTGTGGAAGGAACCGGTGAGGAGAGGCCTCATGAAGCAGGAAGTGGCCCACATTAGATGCCTTGATCTTGGACTTCTCGTCCTATAGAACTGGGGGAATTTCTGTTGCTTCAAAACCAGTTAGAGGCATCAGAAGCCAGTCAGTCGCATTCTGCTATGGCAGCTTGAGTACTAATGCTAAGGTGTGTATTCTTAATTTTTAATAACTTTCTTTTGTGTTACACAGAAAAAGGATCACGCATTGTCATTTTGTTCCTTCTCAATATGAGTTGCAGTCATATTTTTTTAACTTTTTAAATTTTGATATTGCTCTTATTTAAAGCTCTATGTAACCGTTACAAACAGACAAGATGATCTTTTTCTAAGATGGTAGTTTTCTGGTAAAATTATAGTGCATTTGGTTAAATTGCGACCACAGTACTAAGAATGAATTGGATTTGTTTTTTCTTTATGATGTTTTGCAATGTATTTTGTACATTTAGCACAGAAAACACACAAAAACAAAACAAACTAAAAATTGTCACAATAATGTATGAACTTAAACTTTATTATTTTTACTTACGGGCTAAGAAAAATTTTAAAAGAAAAATTTAGAGCCAATAGAAGATGACAATATACTGACTGTGTTCATACATGTTACTAAATCTGTGAGCTCGCTGGTAAAACTGCTGATCATTACTAATGGAGACATTTGGGAACTTTAACTATGAAGCCTGTGGCTGCGTACACCCAAAGCTTCATGTTAATTTGTGGTAATGCAGAGATTAAGGAATCACATCATAATTTCCTCTCATTTTTAAAAGTTACTTTAGTTTCACTCCTCAAAAATTTTTAGAACAACTTTTGCTCTGGGCATTTTTTTATTTATTTCATTTTCATTAGGCTATGGTAATTAAAAAGTTTAATACTTACCGTAATGCTCATATTAATTGATTTTTAAACTGCATTAATTTGGTTAATATTATGTGCTGAAAATTAGGAATAAAATCCATGTGCCACTACAATCTGGAATGTTCCTGGGGAATAACTACTCACTCGCTTTCAGAATGCTTTCTTCCATTTTCTTGCAGTTGGTTACTGGATTTCAAAAATTTTGCTCACTTTCTAGAATGATTAAACAATATCTATATCCAGATCACCCCGAATGTGTCTGATCTCATCTGATCTCAGAAGCTAATATGATAGTAAATAATATAAAACTCTAAGAACACTTTTAAATAAATATTAATGTCAGAACTTTCAAAGCTGCTATGCACATAATTTTGGCATACTATATATTTGGCACGTACTTGAACACATTCCTATAAAATTAAGAATTTTAGATTTAGTCCCTTCAAATTTAGAAATTATTCTGCTGTGACATAGCTAATAACATCAAAAATTATTTTCAATGAACCCTTTGCACTAGACTTCAGTCTAAATATTCTGTAATTCCAGCTGTCATCATAACTCAACGTGTTAATTTCCTCTCCATAATACGATGGAGAAGCCTGTTAAGTGTGTTCCTGGAAGCAAAAAGGATGGATAGAAGATTGATATATGAGTCATTTGGCTATATGAAAACTCAGACGAGACACACTGAAAACTATTGAACGGACCATTAGCCAGTGTCTGGGAGTCTTCATGGATAGTAGTCACTCCGCTGACCTTTTCAGGCCCTCAGCCAAGGCAAGATGTAAATGTTTAGTGGGTGCCAACCATTGCATATATTTGTATTTGCTACAGTACTTAGACCACACTAACTAATGCAATACAATGCTCCAATACTAATTATCTTATCATGGGTCACCAAAAATACTTTGCAGCAACAAGATTAGAAGTTATTGACCACAAGCACTTGAGCCTATATGACTGGTGTACCCTGAGTAATGTAAGTTAGCTTCTTGGTGCTGTCTGAGAATTCTCTTCCTCTAGGGACTCATAAAATGGACTGCAGTGTACAATTACTGGAGTTCAAATCACACATTTGCTGTCTCAGTGATTGTAGCTCTATAGTATTTCATAGTTAAATTTCATATTTGCTGTACAGAGAAGTTTTTCACAGTAAATTGAAATTAATTAATGAAGATGAATGGTCAAAATAATCTATGATAATTGAGAGTCAAGCATTCGTTCACCCCTCATAATGTGACAGTGAATGTTATGGCTTGTGTCTAGATATCCCCCAAAGCTTCATGTAGTCCTACATGGGGGTTTTTCAGAGGTAACTGCAACGAGAGTGTGTGACTCTGGGATTTATTCATGGTGCAATTCCAGGGTTGAGGATGCTGTGTTTAAGGGTGGGAATGCTACCTGCCTTAAGTACTCTAGAAAGATATAAGGGACAGAAAGCTCTGTGGTTCTCTCTTGCTTCACGACCTTCAGCCAACCTTGAACTGTTGTTTCTCTCCTCCTGTGTTTGTCTGCCATGCCACCCTGCCATGTGGACTGAAACTTCTACAAAGTGGGAGATAAATACATTTTTCCCCTTTAATTGTGGATGTCAGATAATTTGTCTCAGCAGTGAGGGAAACATACTTAAGATAAGGTTTGCAAAGAATTTATGTTATTTATTTCAGTTATTCCTTCCTTTATCTCCTCCACATTGTAAGGTAGGGAAGAGCCTGCATTCAGAAGACTACATAGTCTTTCACACCCTCAGGAAATAATTGAGTAGAATAGCCAAGAAACAATGTAAATAATAACTGTTTCCTGGAAAAATAAGAAAAAGTAGCTCTTCTTATGAAGGATGTAGTTATCGTATGAAGAATATATTTTTTAAAAAAAGTGGAATATGACTCCTTGCACCAAAACGAAAATGAAAACTTACATGTTTGATGTGTTTTGTTTCAGAATTATACTGTACAAATTTGTTTTGTTTTTCTAGAAACAGTGATATATAAATTTGAGAAGAAAGATAATGGAAGACTA
This sequence comes from Petromus typicus, assembly GCA_004026965.1. Classification (NCBI taxonomy): domain Eukaryota; kingdom Metazoa; phylum Chordata; class Mammalia; order Rodentia; family Petromuridae; genus Petromus; species Petromus typicus. Next base: position 37,789 of record PVIR01012995.1, on the reverse strand, counting down.
TATTTTTGGTAATGTCTTTTCAAATCTCAACGGTGAATACATCATATGTTCTCTAACATGTTGACTCTGAAAAAAAAAAAAGATGAACAGAAGGAAGTGAGACTATTATTATCAAAGGAGGAGAGGGCGTGAGGCCTGGTAGTAATGTCAGAAATATGATCCAAATGCATAATGAAATTATGAAACTATCAGGAAGGGTTCGGTGATGGGTGATGAGGGGAACAGATCAGCATATCCCATGGGCGTGTGGACTTGCCAAAATGAAACCTATCAATCTGTGCAACAAAGAGGTGCTGAGAATGTGATAAATGAAAATAAAGATGCATATAAAACACTCATATTTTGTGTATTAAAATGGTAGTAGTCGTTATCAAATTTTCACATAAAAGTTAAGAAAGTATTGAATCATGAAGTCTCATTCCTTTGTTACGAGAAAGTAATATTTCCTCTGTGGAAGATAGTTTATTTTGGCACAACAGAATAGCTATTTATGAGCATGTTTAGTATTAGGACTTGTACATAATAAACAAAATTGAGCTAAATTAAGTATTAAAGGAGCTTGAAGCTGCCATTGGGCTGAAGTCAGAGAGGCTTTGCCCTGAGGGCTGAGCAAAGAACCTTAATATTCAGTGTGAGGAAGAATCTGGGCCTCCTGTGGGTGGGACTTAGATACAGAGAAGCCTCTAGTCACAGGGGTCAGAGATGCACTTTATTTACATGTAATTTGGGCCCAAATGAGGATATTGGAAGTGTGTGCTCAGAAGAAACCCAAGTGGACTTGCTTCCATAAGACAATTTTTCATCTTCTAGTGAGATGAAACTATAACCATGTGTAGTTTCAGATATTTGTATCATCTTTTACCTGATTGGATGGAAATCCAATTTGAGAGGTAAGAAACAAAGAATATTGAAAAAAATACTAGTGTTATACCTTATAGTGTTCCCACTGAAACATAGGAGTCTGAGGAATAATTCTTCTCTAAACGAATATTATACTTTCTGAGTAATTTATAATGTTTTGATAGATGTGACATTATCATATTGATAATATTATTAATACTTTGATTGCATCAATATTATTATTATTATTTTTAAGACAGAGTCTCACTTTGTAGTTCAGGTTGGCCCTGAGCTCATTATATAGCCCAGCTGATCCTGGAACTCACAGCAATCCTCCTGCCTCTGCCTCTGAAGTGCTGGGACTAGAAGCATGACCACCATACCCGGCACTGTGATATGTGGCACTGATTGCAGGTGGGCATGAGTCTCCCACGCCTTGCACTGTTGTATGTGGTTACCAGGGATTGAACTGAGGCCCTTGTGTTTGCAAGGCAGATGCTTGAACCACTGAGCTAATTTCCCAGCCCCCAATAATATTACTAATTATAAACTATTTATGAAATCCATACAATTTATGTGTCTAAATATTCTTCTAAAATCTCAATGTCACTCTTTATTTTAACGATATGTTTGTTCAGTGAATAATGGCATTTTCAGAATGGGTTGTGTCTGCTCTGTTGTCTTCAATGCATTTTCCTTTCACTTAATATATTATTTTACTTATTTATCAAGGCCCACCAACTCCTAAGCACTAATTATAGTGACAGCACTAATTAAGTTCAGAAGCATAGCTGCCTCCCTATAACCTCATGCCAAGTGAGAGTACAAACAGTTCACTATGGCCGCCACCTGATCTAAGGCTCAAAGATGTATCTGTTCGTGCATGAAGCTCAGTCACAGATGAAATTCTTCAAGAATTTGGCTCTTGAATACCTTGTGACAATATAGAATGTTTGGGTAAGAGGGATTTGGGGTGCTGGATAAAAGTAGGGAGATCAAAGCTCTGATGCAATGTACATCCTGCCATGCGCTACTACCTGTGACCCCCAAATTATTAGGTTAAATCATAACTTTGAAAGACAGTAGTATGAGGATGCGATCTTGGAGAAGACAGAGGCTGCAAGTGCAGGGCCCCAGAGGAGAGCCAGGGATCTTACAGGAAACAAGAGCCGTTCCTTGCTTCTCTCCTTCTCACTGATGAGCACAACACTATAGGGGCTCAGGAGGTAGGCACTTCCATGCTGACTTTGGAACTGAGAAAATTACGGTGATGAAAGCTGAATAATCATGTTCAAGGTCACACAGCTCATGATGCTAAAGCCAAGATATGATCTCAGATGTTTTCTAACTCATGAGTTTGTCCCCTAAACCTACACTGTATCACCTATCACCACTTGAGTTGTTAATATCCTGCATTAGTATTAATTATATTCTCTAAGAATTGCTGCTTCTAATAATAATGATCCTGATTTCCACAGTGAATTATCACACTTAAAACCCCTCTGCTTAATGAGTGTGGGGACTGTCTGGATTCCCAGGAGAAGGTCGGAGGTTTTTTATCCCTTTAATTTCTTGTGTCAAGGATTAACTTTGAAATAAGAATCTGGATAATAAATGAGCTCTCAGGTTTCAGCATAAAATGATGAACACAATCAAGCTTCTCCAGATTTGTTGGGGAGTAAGAGTCCAGGAGGCCCAGCTGTCCCAGCTGCTAGGGGGTCATGGAACCTGGCGTGAGGGAAAACATACCGAGGTCAGAGGTGGCCTGTGCTCAGCACCAGGTGAGTGGTCGGCATAAGCTGCCTTTTCTAAGAACTGGAAAAGTCATGTCTATTTTCATGGGGATAGGATGCAGTTTTTGATTTTTTATCCTCATCAACTCAAATTCATTATATAATTTATAATTATAGGGGCTGGGGATTTAGCTCAGGGACACTGTGCTTGCCTCATAAGCACAAGATCCTGAGTTCAGTGCCAAGTATGACAAAAAAACAAACATCAACAACAAAACTACCTTACCTACATAATATAACCTATGATGCATTATTAAACATTTATTTTTTATTTTTTTATTTTTTTAATCTTTATTGGTACATTACATATACACATCATGATTGCACTCCATAGTGGGGATTTGTACCAGTATAAGACACAACTTAATTCTCATTTTTTCCCACAGCCCTACCCACCCTACCACCCCCCATATACATAAAATTTGTTTCCTTACTTTTTTGTTACAATCTCAACATTGCCCCCTTTCACCTTATTTTACATTGAGCATTTTCTATTTCACAATATATAACATACAATGCTAGGACTCATTTGACACATTTGTTATATTATTATATAATACCTTTAGAAATATTTTCAAAATATGTGTACACATTTAAAGAAATAAAAATACTATTTTTTTTCCAATGGACGGTATTACCCTTGTATAGGGGACCAAGAAATTGAAAATGTGCATGTAGCTCTCACAGTGACCGAGGTCACTGAAGCACTGATAACATTATTAATAAATGTCTGGAGGCCAAAGGGCACCACTGTGAACACCTCTTGTGGGTTCAGAGGTCAAAAGCAACTTCTTTGAATCCCATGACTTAATTTAGTATTAAAGTATTTATACAAGATTTTCTTGTTCTGAAGTGTATGTGGATTTTTTGGCAGCCTCTGCATATGGACAGAGGGAAAAAAAAAAGGACGAGGGAGAGCGATGAGAAACAAAGAGGCAGAGAAGGAGAGTCATACAAGAAATGACCTCTGTATCACTATAGGTGTTGTAATTTTTCCTACTGTGTAAAGATGAGATTAAAAACTAAAAAGTGATATGGGGGGGGTGGTAGGGTGGGTAGGGCTATGGAAAAAAATGAGAATTAAATTGTGTCTTATACTGGTACAAATCCCCATCATGGAGTGCAATCATGATGTGTATATGTAATGTACCAATAAAGATTAAAAAAAAAAAACTAAAAAGTGAGAACCATGGATAGCAACTCTATCTACTTTTTTACATATGGGCGTAGGTGAAGATGATTCGTGATGCAGTCAAGGCTTTGAGAAGCGTTGGACACTCTTCCAGTGAACTGCCCTGTGACCCACAGAAAGGGGGCTGGGGATGCCTTCAGGAAGCAGGGATTGTTGCTAAATAAACATTATTTTTTTTCACATATCAAATTCCATGTAGTTTTCTGCCTGAATCCACAGGAGAGAAAAGGCAGGGCTTTCTCCAGCCCAGGCCAGGCTTAGCTCTTTCAAAGTGTACAGCAAGAGGGTGCCACTGTCTGCCTTACAGAAGAGGAATAGCTCCCTCCCAAGATTTTGGAAGCTATCTGTTCCCTGGAAATGGTCACAGTTTAGGAATTCTTCAGAGACTTGGGTCACTCATGAATTTGATGTACTGGCTGCGGGAAGCAAGTGTTTGTCTCAAGCCCACAAATCAGAAACCTGGAGGCCAGCAAAGTAAACTGCAGTCACCAGCACCAGACAGCTGGCAGGGAGCTGGATATCCTACAACTCAGCCAGGAAGAGCTGGAGCCCAGAGGATCCCCTGGTGCTTTCTTGCTTCCTGTGTCAGGAACGTTGAGCTTATTTGGAACAAATAGATGCCGCAGAAGGAACAACTTCTCCGATTATCTTATCCTTCTTAGTGGAAGGAACTGTGTCGCTGGGAAAGGTGACTCAGACAGAAAACAATTATGGAACAAAGGAGGTTTAGGTGAGATGTTATCTGACTGAAGAAGGGAAGCTGAGGCTGGAAGGTGTATTCTCAAGCATTAAGCCATTGGGGAGTGTGTGCTGCCCTCCAGATACTGGAATAGTCTCACCCCACCCCTTCCAAGGGTCCTCTCTGCAGCTCTGACACAGCATAGAGCCAAGGAAGAAGAATGGAAGGAAAGGCCCTCTGGCCCTGCTTCACCAGCCACATCAGAGTGGCCCCAGGTGGGAAAGAAGACCCGTGTCTGAAGGACAGGCTGGAGACTTTCATTAATATTGCACTGGCATTAAAATGACAAGAAAGCTACAGAATTGTCCTCAGATATTTCTAAGCATAAAAGGGAGAAAATTTAGCAGAAGATTTTTCAGAACAATGATAGGAGAAATATAAATCTGCATTCTAATGAATTCAACTAACCAATAAGCAGTTGGCATTTATTGTTTAAGGTTTTTAAAAATCCCATCAGAAGTTCTGGAAAACCCAAGGCTCTCCCTGTACTCTTTCTCAACAGAGTGAAAAACTACATTAAATCTCTAAATCCCCAATGCTACTCTCAATAGCTATGAAATTTGAAGGTTGAAAAAAAAAAAGGTAAGTGTGTAGGGAATTAAAGAAAATCTGCTTAAAGTACAGTGGAGTTATTTTGTTCGAATTTCCCCCTTTTTCTTTCCCCAGTGTTCTAAGTAACTATGAGGTATTTTCATGATTATCCCACACAAGAAGGAGCACAAAATCCATGGAGCTGAAACTATGCTGTTAGATATTCAAGACAAATCTAAAGAGTTTTAAAAGAGAAAAATCACGAGTACTGGATCTGCCCTATAATTCAGTACTGGATTTATAAATCTGCTCTGCTGTGTCTCTGCTGCTCTGATCCCGATCTGTCTGACACTGAGCTTCAATAAACTCACCCAGCCCAGCCCATCCAGCGGCCCCTGGTGAAGAGGGAGGCTATGGAGGACACAGTACAGAACTCCTCCCTGTGGCACAGGAGACCGTCTGCCTGCGGCCCTGCTGCCCACTGTGAGCCTCCTTGGCCTCTGGCTGGTTGTCTTGCCAACCGTGGAGGCTGACATTTCCCCCTTGTTTGCTGCAGCATTTGGAAAGGTTTTTGAATGGCCACCTGAGGGAAAGATAGCAACACGGATCTGCTGAGAGGAAATAAACAGAAGAGAAGCTAAAACCTAACCTAACAGCTCCTCCTAACAAAACCTTGAAGTAAACATGAAATAAGAATAAAATAATTGAGGCTGAAGCTTGTGGGAGTCATGGAAACGATTCTGTCATGTTGATTTAAGAGAATTAGTTTAAGTAAAGTCCTCATGATCCAACTGAGCGATAGACCACAGAGAAAGCTGGAGACAAGAACAGGTACTGAAAGGCTCTTTTTGTCTATTTCCTAAAATGAAATGCACTAGCAGGCTGCATAATTTTGGAAATAAAGACTAAAATTTTTTATTATATCTTATTTATAAAATAATGCCAAATAACAAAGAGCAAATGAATGGACTTACTGTGTGAGTGTGTGTGTATATAAGATAAGTATAATGTTTATATAACTGTTTATAATATGACATAGTATTGTATAAATAACCTAAATATTTGTACCCGTATGTATAATGCCTATGTGTGTTTTGCCATGTATGTAAATGTATATACTTAACTTTTATTAATTGAACATTTATATGTTACTCTGGGTTCATTTTTATCTATCTATCATATTCTTAAAGTATATATGAGCTACTTTCAACGTATTTATTTGGTTCATTTTTATAAGAAATTATATAAGAGGATTCAGATCGAAGTTTTTTAGTTTCTCCTACAGTCTACACTTCCATTGAATACCACACTGGAAACAAATTATATATAAAGGGGGTGCAGGAGTTGCAGGATGGGGGGAAAGGGAAAAATGAGAATCAAGTTGTGTCATATTCTGGTACAAACCTTCAATGTTAATGCGATGATGACGTGCATGTATAGTGTACCAATAAAGATTTAAAGAAAAAAAAACTAAAGAGAGAAATAGTAGCTAAGCAAAGTTTTGTCCAAAGTGAAAACAAAAACAAACAAACAAAAAAACACCACACTGGGAAGTCAGAAAGTTGTGCGATTCTGAATGTTAAGTGTTCTGGGTACCACCAAAATCTAACTTGCAGAGGAATCGTTGCCTTATTTCCTACCAGAATGTGCAACCATCTTGCAACTATTGCTCTGAGAATTTGAAAAGAAGGCTATTCAAAGAGATCTTATGAGAAGGTGCATTTCTTTCTGCACAAGAAACCATGTGGACCAACTCGAGGCCCAGGGCCAGGTGAGCAGTGTTGGTGCCGACAGGGCACAGGCACACTGTGTACGGGCTGACAGCACCTCTCTGAGGGGCGGAGTTGTGGGTCTGGGCTTCTTAGGTTGGGCCCATGGCAGCAGCCAGAGAAAGATGATTGCAAGTCAGTTCTGAGAAATGATGAAAGGGGGTCGTAGGAATCAAGAAGATGTGGAGTAATGAAGTACAAATCACAGCTTAGGTTAGATGGCCCGGGAAGGTGGAAGGTGGCTCAGACATCAGGGGCAGGCTGGGATCTTTTTCATCAGTCTTGTCAAGGAGAGTAGGTTCCACCCCACACAGGGACCGGGCGGAAGACCACAGATGTACCAAATCTACTGCACCTTGTGTAAACACGAGCGCTGGCTCCAGATGAGACAGCTCCAAAAAAATTAGGTGACCCACAAAGACAATTTCTGGGATGAATACCAACATTTCACCACCTAAAGAATATTTCACCACCACTGCTTTGTGGCAGTAGTATCAGAGAAAGCTGCATTAGGTAGAGATGAACAGAAGTCAGATGGGCAGGGCTTCATGGAAGTTCACAAGGAAGATGAGAGTGCATCAAAATGGGCTGGAAGCCTATCTGCAAAAGATTCTTCTAGATAATCACAATGATCAGATTCACACACTTCTCTAAAGAATAAATCAAAATTTAAGATTATATTGAAACTGGTACCACTCAGCATATTGGACACTAATATGGGTGACCAGGACACCTGCACCCTTAGAAGTCACAGGTAAACCAAAGTCAATAGTGTCGTCCATATCGCTTCACTGTACAACCCACCCCACTTCCTTACTAAATCAATTTTAGTTAGGTGGCTGTCTGCAATCTTATCAGTTGGTTGCATTTTGGCCTACATTGTACTAACCTTGTGATTTTGTTCCACAAAGCATTCTTGAAGAAATGATGTCACGGAAAGCTCACCTTTGGGACCTCTCCTGTCTCAGAGGAGCTCTCAATACGTTTCCATGCTCAGCCTCTGTTGTTTCTTGCAAGTTATTCATGGGCCTCAGGGGTCAGGGGCTCAATGTGCTTGACATCTAGCAGGTTAGGAGTTGTGATTTTCCTGCACCAGTTGCACAAGTGAGGCATTGTCGACAGCATCTTTAGTTCGGGCCTCGGTCTTGTCACCGGTGATGTCCTCACACTGTGATGACGCCCACTGTGCTTTTGCTTTCACAGCAGTGATGCTCAGGACTTGGTTTCAGTAAACAACACCTGTATCTCAGAGAAGTGGCAGCAGAGGGGAGCAGAGAAGGATGGAAGGAAATTTCTCCCTTACAAACACTCTCGTGTTTGATATCATTACTACTTTGAATAATACTAGTTTACTTCCTAAACAGAGAGAAAGATCCTAAGGGAGTGAAAATACTTGGGTAAATTTTACTGTGGTAAACAGGAAAATGTGAAACAAGCAAAGTATTAAACAGGGCAGCAGCAAAGACCACAGCAGACGTGGGATCAATATCCTTGGAAAAGGAGTATGTTGTCTCTGATTTTAGACAACTCTTTCAAGTATTTGTAGGATAGAACAAGAATTTGAAGGGAGACAGACTAAAGAAATCCAAATTCAATTTCTATGGTTTTCCAAAGGTTGGCAGTTCTGGTATCTATAAGAAACATTTGTTCTGCTTAAAGTTCACAAGTCTCTGAAATTCGATGACTCACAGCTAAGACAATGCATTTGAGTGGGAAATGCATGCCTTTCTGAGCAGGAATGTGGACTGGGCAGCTAGCACAGAACTGTGCCCCTTTATGTGGATCATGGACAATGTGTCAGAATCAACATTAAGATTTTCCAGATTTTTAAAATACTCTACTAACTGAAATGATAGATCCTAGATTGGATCCTCAAACAGAAAAGAATAAGCTTAGAGTTCAGTTAAAAGTTGGTACCTTTGTTATTGCTAATAGTGCAGTGACACATTAACATTATGTCAAAATTGTTTCTTGTTTTCTGACACATGAATAAGCTTATTTTTTAAAATTGGGTTATCTTTCAGGTGTCCTTGAAAAACTGAATGAAAGTCAAACCAACTTCCTTTTCTCCAGGTACTGGAAAAATGCATTTTAATTCCTTCTGACTGTGGTTATATATTATATTTTAAGCTATTAGATAATGGAGTTGGATAAATCCAGATAACTTCAACTTTATGTGATTCCACTTTTGAGGTATATCTACATGGTGTCTTTACTTTTGACTGAATGATACAAGAATCTTATATAGAACTTAGATATCTATTTTTCCTTAAATCTTTAGGAGCTTAATTTTTAAGAAATATCTTTTATGATGGAAATTTTTAACTTACTGATACACATAATTAAAGTTTTGAGGGACTGTTCCCTAGTTAGAAAACGTGCCATATTGCAAACCAGGGGATGATCAAGATTCAGCCTTGTCTGCAGGTCGCAGCCTTGTCTGCGAAATCGAACCCATCAAGCCTGTTCCTGTAAGTTCTATCCCTCAGGTGTAGGAGTGCTCATGGAGTCCTGTAGTCCCTCCTCGTGTGATGCTCTGATCAGTTTAACATCACAACTTGTAAGTCTAAAAATATGGAAGTGTAACAGGTTATCTTTTAGTTGTAATATTTTAAAGGCTTTTTACAAATTTGTACTTATCTTTTTTAAAATATTGATGATGTCTCCCTTTACCACAATTAGGAGAAAGTGGTTCATTCATTACAATTATAATGCATATCGATGATTTCCCTTAAAAATGTCTTACTTACTCCTCCCAACAAGGATTTAAGCCCCATTTACCAAAGAAAGGCAGTTACTTAGTCAACATGGACTCAGCTAATACAAACTTCTGATCTATTTATTGATTTCAAATCTATCGATTTTTTTTCCTATCATTATACTTGCACATACAGAAAATAGAAGGCATTTTCCATGGTCCAGATCCTTAATTCCCCATATGTCCACACTCCTTTTCTCCTGGAGCCATCAGCAACGTGAGGGAACGGTGGGCCTGAGGAGCACACCGACCCACATGGGGAATCACGGACACAGAGTTACGCCTGGACCCTGGCGTGTCTCAGCCCGCTCGCTTCACTGGTCTCCATCCTCTCCTAGCTCCTCGTCAGCACTTAGAGCGAAGTCAGGCTGAATTGTTCATGGTACTCGGAGGCCCTGTGTTCTGTTAGAGTTTCCTAATTCCTCTGCTTCCTTCTGTCTGCAGTGCATTTTTCAGCCTTTTTTCTACCAGACTAATTCCTACTCATCCGTGTATTACTTTAATTACAAACCACTTTAAACATATGGGAAGATACAGAAAATAACCAAACAGACCTCTATACTCCAACCCCCAAGATTAAACAGATGTTAACTCCTTGCTGTGTTCCTCTCAAGTTTCTCTGTCTTTAATAGAATTGTCACAGATACAGCTGAAGCCACGGCGGTGTCCACGCCCACAACCTCCCTGCACAGGCACCTCACCTCACTGCCATCATTCACAAGCTGTGCGCATTATGGTTTTGATTTCTATCGATGTGAAATATAAATTAATACAAGTACTGGATTATCATTTAATATTTTCACTTAATATTAGCACTCTTCAATCAAAAGAGGATATACACTGGCTTTTCCATTTTATTTTCTGGAACATTCCGATGTGTTACAAAGAAAGAAGACCAAGAAAGGGAGGGTGAGAAAAGAAGAACAGATAAAATTGCAGTGAACAGAAGTAAGAGGGGTTGTGTATATGTACCCGCTCTCCTCCAGGAGTGTGATGATAGCCTGCTGAAAACGTGTACTAATAGAAACAAAAATTTTAAAAATAAAATGTTTCACTGTATAAATGACAAAGAATTTACTTCCATCAAATCTATTTTCTATTTGTTTGCTCACATAAAGTGTTCTGTTGTTTTTAGCACATGTGTTTGCCAGGGATAACATGATTTCAAAATCTTGCTTTGTTTTGTGTTTTCCATTTCAGATCAGGCCTTCAAGAGTAAACCATGAGGCACTAGGGTAAATCGTCTGAGGTTGCTGGGCCTCTCTCCAGGTAACCAGACTAGACTTTGTTCACTTTAATATCATTATATTGCTAAAATATCCACTCCAGGGATGTTCCTGCCCACTGTTTTTAAGTATGCAAGATATGAAGCAGTGTAACTCCTAAGAGCTACCTCTTGAAATCAGCTTATATGTCCAAAAAATAGGTGCGTGGATAAAGAAAACACAGTATTTAAGCACAATGAAGCACCACTCTGCCTAAACAAAGGTAAGCTTGAGTCATTTGCAGAAAAATGGATGCAGTTTGAGTCTACAACATTAAGTGAAATGAATCAGACATAAAGTTTAAATGTTGCATGCTATCTGTTCTATGAGAAACTCCAAATATAAAGATCAAAATAAAAGACAGATAATAAGAAATAAAGAGATAGGTCTTTTGCAAATTGGAACAGGACCAAGAAATGGAGGGTTAAGTAAAGATGAGATAGGATCAGGATGAAAAATAAATCATGGGCCATGTGTGCACCACGTCTTAGGAGTGAATACTGTCATTACATGTGGAAAAGATGTACCAGTACAAACACTTAGAAATGAAGTACACTCACTGCTCCATGCAATATCATCTCTCTTATGCAAGTATGTTTAAGTTTCTCCAATCTAGGTCCCTTGCTTCCTCTTTCCCAAGTACTGCTTCAGGAATGGTGCACAATGACCACTTTCCTTGCTAACACTTATCAACCTGATTTCACTCATTTATCTCCTTGTTGTGTTCATTGGTTTTGCTTTCACCAACAAGAGACCTCATTGTGTTCAGCTTCAAGGTTAGTTAAACATTTTCTAGTTTTTTTTTTTTTTTTTCTCTTATAAAAAGTACCACAGTGACCACTACTGTGAGTATAACTCTTTGGTCATAAGCACAATTTTCCCCAGGGTAGATGTACAAAAGTGAAATTTCCTATTCTGTTTGTGATTGGCTTAATTTACTTTCCAACATCCTATCAAACTATGTATCATTTGACTACTTAAAAACTTATGTTGATGGTTATGAAAAGTATAATTGTCTATGGATCATAATGGTCTTTTGATGAAAGTAAAAATATTTTCATTTTCATCTTTGACATTCAGTTTCCACAAGTTGTACATGGAATCAGTTTATATGGTTTTCCTTTCATGTTATTTGTGTGAGTCCTGTCTCTCTTGTTTAAGAGATCCTTGATTTTTAAAGTCAAACAAAGATACCTTGTGTTCTCTTCTTTTTAATATTTTAGATGGGTTATTCATCCATTTTACTTAAAGTATGTAGAATTTGTATTTAAATGTGGTATGGAAACCTAAGCAATTCACAATATTAAAATATGCATTGTATCTATTTCTGGATTCCTTGTTTTAGTCTGTTTGTCTATTTGTTCCTCCATTTAATAACAGTACACAAAGTTATGTGTTTGATGTCTTCATTATTTCCTACCATTGGATAATGACTATTTTCTCCTCATCATCTTCTTTCAACTTATAAAACAATAAGATGCTCTTTTCATTGTTTTAGGTTCATGGAAAAATTGACTAAAATATAGTGAGTTTTCTTGTAGTGTGTACCCCACACATATAATCTTTCCTCACTATCAAATTCCCTCATCAGAGTGGGCCATTTTTTCAAAATTAATGAATGTACATTGACCCGTCATTATCACTTGAGTCCAGTATTCACATGAAATTTTACCTGTGCCTTGTATATTCTATAGTTGTGACAAATAGTGACCTTTCTCCACCATATAGTATTGTACAGAATAACCTCTGTCTACAAATATTCCATGCTATTCCTGTTCATTCTCACTCTCCTAGAAACATGATCTTTGCATTATCTCTATAGTTTTGTCTTTTCTCAGGACCTTGAAGAGTTCATTCATGATCTAGGTAGCATTTTAAATTGGCTTCTTCCAGTAGGTAGCATACATTTGAGGCTTGTCATGTCTTTTCGTGGTTTGAGAGCTCCTTTCTCTTCAGGGCTGAATACACACCATTTCAGAATGAACCTTGTTTTACTAATGTATTCACCTATTGGAAGAGTCCTTAGTTTCTTTTAAATGTAGCCACTTGTAAACAGTGCTGATATCAACACCCACACAGAGGTGTTTGTACTTGGATGGATCAGGAACAGGTAGGCCAGATACAACTACAGACGGTTTGGTTTTGTGAAATCTGTTCAACTATCTTTCTGATTCATAGTCTGTACAAATTTACATTTGCAATAACAAGCCATAAAATTATTTTTATTTTGCATCCTTGTCAGTGTATTGTGGCATCAGAGTTTTAGATCTGTGTCCATCTAATAGATACATAGTAATATCTGGTATTACTTTGATTTGCTCTTTATGATTTGCTCATAGTAATATCTGGTATTGCTCTTTCCTTATAAATTGATAAAAGATGTTGAACATATTTTCAAATTTCTCTCCTGATTTTTATTTTTAATGGTACTACAGATTTAACCCAGTATTCTTAGACTCAGACAAATCCTCAGTCATCAGTTTTATTTTATTTTATTTTATTTTATTTTTTGAAACAAGGGCTCAATAGGTCATGAATCTTATTAGGCTGGATTGGAACCTGCAGTCCTCCTGCCACAGTCTCTCAGAGCTCAGGGGTTAGAGACGTGGAACAACACACCTTGCCTTAGCCTCCTTTACTATGCTATTTTTAGGTTTTCTTTTACATGAGTTTTATAAGCCATTTTTAATTTTGCAATTTGCCTATTATTTTTTTCTCTTCTATAGGTTGTTCAGATTTTTAAATTAATATTATTGGTACATTTTATACACCCATCATGATCACAATCAACCTTAAGAATTTGTACCAGTCCATGACACAACCTCTCATTTTTTCCTATACACCTGCCCACCATACAACCGCTGCCCCCATATATATAAACTTTGTTCCCCCCCTTTTTATCATCAAATGTTTTCTTTCCTTCTTTACTTACTTCCATCCCTTTTTCTCTTTGAATCTTTTCTATTTCACAATATTTATCCAACATTTTAGGCTCATTTATATCCTCAGTTTTTCATACAAGAGAAAAGATATAGTATTTACACATCGGTGACCTATTTATAATATGAGTATGTCCTCAAGGTATGTCCATTTGTGTATAAATGAATCAAATTTTTCATTATTTATGGAAGAATAATATTACATTTTATTTTAAAAAATCTTCTTTATCCAGTCACCCACTGATGGATGTTTGGGTTTTTCAAAGATTTGGCTATCACAAACTGAGCTGCTATAAACATGGATGCACATATGTCTTTGAAATATGAATCTTTTAATTTGTTCATGTTTATATCAAACGGAGGAGTAGTAGGGTGAAATGGAACCTCTAATCCTAGTTTTCTGAGGAATCTCCATACTGATCTTCATAATGTTTGTACCAGTCTGAATTCCCATCAGCAATAAAGAACAGTTTCTTTCTCCCTGCATCCTCACCAGCATTTGTTGTTGGTTAATTTCAAGAGAGCAGGCATTCTTTGTGGAGTAAAATAGAATCACAGTCTTGTTTTCATCTGCATCTCTCAAATGACCAGTGATGTTGAGCATTTCTCATGTTTTTTTAGCTGCCTTTACTTTTTGCTCTGAAAAATATCTATTCTTTTCAGGTGCCTATTTTGAATTGAGTCTTTAAATGGGGGTTGGAGTTGAAATTTTAAGTTCATAATATACTCTAGAGAGCAGCGCTTTGTCCAAGAAATAGCTGGCAAAATTTTCTCCCCTTATTGTTGGCTGTCTTTTCACTCTGTTGGTGGACCTCTTGCTGTACAGTTTTTAGTAAGATAAGATCACAGGTGTTGGTTCCCTCTGTTAGCTCCGACTCTACAGAGACTTTGTTAATAAAGTCTTTCCCTAAGCTAGTGTCCCTAAGAATTCTATCTATCTTGTTTTTCAGAAGATTTAAAAGTGTTTCTTTTTTTGTGCTCACCAGCAGCACATATACTAAAAGTGTTTCTGTTTTAATGCTTATTTCTCTAATCCGCTTTGATTTTAGTTGAGTCATGACAGAAGAGATAGGTCTAGCTTTAGTCTTTGACAGGTTGAATCCATTTTTTGAGCAGCTTTTGTTTCCTCTATTGATGATATTGATGATATTGTTTCCTCTATTGATGATATTGATGATATTTGGCTTCTTTTTAAAAGACGAGATGGCAAAGTGTATCTGAAGTTGATTCTGGATCTTCTAATCTATTCCTCTGGTCGTTGAATCTGTTATTTTGTCAGTGCCATGAAGTTTTGATCACAGTGACTTTGTAGTATAGTTTCATGTTGGGATCACGATACCCCCACCATGTCCTTGTTACCTAGAGCTGCCTTTGCTGTTCTAGGTCTCTTGTGGTTCCAGATGAATTTTTGGATTATTTTTTCAAGCTCTTTGATATATATTGTTGGGGTTTCAATCATAACTGCATTGAATCTATATAATTTGTGGGAGTATAGGCATTTTGGTGATATGGGTTTTTCCTACCTAAGAACAAAGGGTATATTTCCATTTTCTGATATTCTTTTCAATCTCCATTTTCAGAGTGCTGTACTTTTCAGAGTAGAGCTCTTTCACCTTCTTTGTCAGATTGATTCCTAGATATTTCATTTTTTGTATTCACTGATTTATAATATAATTTTCTAAGTTTCCATTGAACTAATTTCTGCTCTTATCTTTATAATTTACTTCCTAGTATGAGCTTTTGGTTTGTCTTGCTTCTCTTTTTCTAGTAGCTTAGAATTAGAATTAGATTGTGTATTTGAGTTCGCTCTGTTTTCCTGGTGCAGGTGTTCACTGCTATGAATTTCTCCCATAGAACTGCTTTCACTGTGTTCCATAAAGTCCTGTATGTTGTATCAGGATTATCATTTAATTGTAAAAATTATTTATTTCTTTTTTTGACCTATTGGTCGTTTAGCAGAGTGTTGTTCAATTTCCAAGGATTTGTGAAGATCTTGTACTTTCTTTTGCTATTCAGCTCCGATTTCAAAGCACTATAATCTGACCATATACAGGGGTTTAACCTCAATTCCTTTGCATTTAAACATGCTTTATGAACTAACAAGTGGTCTATTTGGAGAATGACACATGAAAAGCTCAGAAGAATGCATACATTAACTTGGTAGGGTGAAATATTCTATGAGCATTTAGTAAGTCCATTTGTTCAGCTCACATATTTCCTTACTGACATTTTTTGTCCAGTCACTGTGTCTGTGACAGCAGGGTATTGAAGTCCCCTATTACTTTCGCATGAGTGTTTATTTGGCTTTTCACATCCATATTTGTTTTATATATTTCAATACACTAGAATTTGATGCATACATATTTCTGGTTCTTCCATTATAATGTACAGGGAAAGATATATGTTTTCTTTACATGCTGCTGAGAAGGAAAAGCTGCAGTGAAATCTCAGCATCTTCAGTAAATGATTCAGAGGAATCTAATGGTGTTGACTACGTGACCTCTCATGGAAAATCTCTCCTCACCCAAGAGAATGTTCATTTTGAGCTTTGTTGCCAAAGGAAGTCTGGGGGATATTAACAGGAAGAAGAATGAAGGAGTTGTAGATGGTAACACCACCAGCATTAGACACATATGTTTGCACCTGGAAAATAAGTATGTATGTTTAGATCATGTTGCTTAGCTAGACCATCTTGCAAACACATAATAGTTCATCCATTGGTCATTTTTGTTACACTGCATAACTATGGCACTAACATTGCTGCAGACTTTCTCACGGTGCTCCTCTATCATAACCCTGTCTCTTTTGAAACTGTGTTCTCTGCAACGATGCATATTGTCTTTGAATTAAATAGGATGAAAGCTCTATATCACAATTCCTGGACCTGATGATTTGTTTAATTTGTTTCACAGAATATCAATTTCCTTCATAGCTCAAGCAATGGTTGAAGTTTAATTCACATATCCTATTTTATAGATATGAGTGTCCAGTTCTGAGATATTCTTGTTCCCTTCTTTGCAGATGCAGCTCTCCATGCTTCTGAATTCTTGTTTTGCTTTCTGCAAATGCAGCCACTCTGAAGTAGAACAGCCCCTTCTAGCTGGACTTGGTACCCCACGTGACTCTGAGATGAGGAAGCCATTAATAAGCTTCATTGCATTCCCCCTGCTGGCTCCTGCTGGACCAATGTAAACTCCACCACTGTTGATGTCAACAAAGCACCACTCCGCAAAGGGATCAAGCGCTGCTATTCCCTAAGTTATCTGCAAGGGATTCATTTCTATGTGTAGTTTTGAAAACTTGTCAACATACAGCAGCCACAGAACTGCTGAGCTTAACCAGATGTGTGAATCGAGCTGGCCCTGGTCTGTCCCAAAGGAAGCCTTAGCCAAGATTTTCAAATCTCTGACCTTATTCTCACCCTCTGACAACAGAAGCAATAATACAAAGTGTTTTGTTTTTCTTGTATTTTGGTTCACTTTTTTCTATGGATGTGTGATATCTATTTCTGAGATTTTTCTTTTTCCACTTTTTCTATCTGCTATCAATTTTCTTTCTTGAGTTTTGGTGAAAAGAAGAAAATGCTTTCCCTTTAATACTCGAGGGATGGCAGGCTAGGAAGATAAGACATCATCTTGGCAGAGGAAGAGAATAAGGAGGGTGAGTTCTAATACTTTACAGATGTAAAATATGTGGATCCATACACTTCAGTTTGATTTGCTCCAATCTCAGAAAGACTCAGAGGCTAAGAAGAGGAAAAATGTCAAAGTCTTGTCTCTAGTGTCACTTGCATGTGGCAAGCAGAGTTCACTACAAACACAGCACCAAGTCTGCTGTCTTTTCACACCTGTCACCCTGCACACTGTATTGCTGTCCTGATCCCATGGAGTGAAGAAAATCATGCAGTTCTTCATGGACGGTTACCTAGAGGTTTCATATGTCTGATCACTGTCAGGTTTTCTCTGCTGTTGAATGAAATGCTGCATTATGCAATTTTGGTTTCCTCGTGATTTTGCTTCTAACTCAGTCTTATTTCCTTTCCTAGGCAAATAGTGAAGCAATTCCAAGAATTTCAAAATGTTAGGGAACTTACAAATGTACACTGTATCTTTTGCAATAGGGAACTGATCCATCAAGGTTAAGAAGGTCACCTTCAAAAGAAGCTGCTGTAGGTAAAGTAACATATTGTATCCACTCACTTTGTAATCAGTCTGAAGAAGTGCATTTGGAAGATTCACTTGCTATTTCGGAAGTAGAACGAGAGAGAAAGTAGTTACTATTTTCCATTTCTGGAACACAAGGATTCAAACTGAAGCTACAGATGATGGATGTCACCTATATCTGAATCCAGCATGTCCTCTGCGTATCAAATATCCACCATCCATGACACAGGAACTGTAGCTGCTCAAGCAGGATGACTGCGTGGAGTGCCAGGTGAGGAAGACATTGGTGATGAAGAACCACAAGGTCCATACGTACTACTTCTGGTGCTCAAATAGACCAAGGATGCTGAAGTTCAACTTGAACTGCATGGTGTTGTTTCAGACTGGATGTATGGACTCAGGTCCACCTTGGAGGAGCCTGGATGTGTACTAGAATGTGCACAACTGTGGAGAAATCAGGATATCTATAATTTAAGCTACTCATAATACAACTTGGCAGAGAAATGCTTTTTTTGCTGATGAATAGATAAAGTCATCTTTTCTTTGAATGACATTTGTGTTCTCAGATGCCAATTGTGCAAAGCATGAATGAGATTCTTCAAGAAATCTATTTAGATCCATGACACAGGTTGTTGAATGAAGCAGAAAAAGAAACTGTATACCTATTCTTAAAGCTCTGTGACTGTATTTTACTCTTCTAACTAAAATATAGGAAAGGGAACTAAATGATGGTGATAGCTAGACAATAATTGTGTCCCCATCCCTTATAGCTTTATATCTTTAACAGTAGAGACAAACAACAAATCAGGAATTTGTGGGCCAGACTCTGGGTAGACAGGGTTGGTCCCACATCCTAGCCCTGGCCTAGCAGCTCCCTAGGGAAGGCTACACAGGCAGCAAACATCCTGGGAAATGTTTGGTGCTTGAGAGTTGATAGATAGCCCTGTGATCTTCAAGGTAAAAGGGACACTATATGAGACTTTTTCTCAGATCAATCATAAAATGACCATAAGATGTCTATGGATAGCATGCATTATGCTTCTGACATTGAAGTATATCTTCCAATTTACAAAATCTTATTGCATGACATCTGTCGTTTCCCATCCATACCTCCAACATACACAGGATTGGAGATCTTCACTTTGACACTGCAAAGTGATTTTCCTGTGCTCATTAGTTTGGAACACATCCCAAAGTGTCACATACCTTGGGTTCAGAAATAAGTTTCATGTTACTGAGGTATTGTTCATAAATTCTTTCCCTGCATCAGTGTCTCCAAGAAGTCTATCTAACCTATCTTCCAGCAGGTTTAGCATTCCGTTTTAATGTTTAGATCTTTAATCCACTTCAATTTCAGTTTAGTACATGATGAAAGATGTAGGTCTAGTTTTAATCTTTGGCAGGTTGAAACCCAATTATTCCACCATTTCTTAAAGATGCCATCTTTCTTTCACTGAAGGTGTTTGGCTTCTTTGCCAAAAATGTACAGTAAATATTATGAAATAAGATGAAAATCTTCAAAGGGGCGGGGGATAGGGGTTGATATAGGGGAAAGCAAAGAAAAAAATGAAGGTAAAAATGGAAACAAAGCTTTTATATATGAATGATGGGGTGTTGAAGGGAGGCAGGGGAATCGGAAAAATATGAATAAAGATATATCATATACAGGTACAAATCCTCAATGGTGAATGTGATCATGATATAAAAAGAAATAAGTTTCATGGCACAAGTAGTGGTGCACATCTGTAATCTCAGTACTCAGGAGTGTGAAAGAAGAGTATCACTATGAGTTCAAGGCCAGCCTGAACTGTAGAGTTAGATTGTATCTCAGTAATAAAAGAAAGGAAGAAGAGAGAGAAAGAGAAAAGAGTTTTGCTAGGTAAACTGATACCACCACCCCTGGTTCATCTTTAGGACCACTGTGTGCGCTCCTGAGGTATTTGCCTTCAGTACTGTGATATTAAATTTAACCTAGTATTCAGGAATAAGATCTCTAGGCATCAATATTCTCTCTTTTATTCAGTGTCTTAGAGCTTTGTAAGTCGTTTGTAGAAGTCAGGCAGAGACTCTACTTTAGCCCAGCAACAATTCTTCTGAGAATCAGAGTTGAAGCCTTCAGCTGCCGGGGCGTTCCGTGGCATTCCACGCTTTCCACCATGAAGATAAATCACTCCAGACAGATTTCAGGTATCTTTGAGAGCACGTGACTCTGTGCACACAATCTACCTTAAATCAAGTTTTTTTGTTGACATTATGGAAGTATTAGATTGAGTAATGATATAACTTCATAAATGCATCCATAATCATGCAAAGATTATTTTTGTACAATATTATTGGAAGAACTGCCCTAGGATATGTGAGACCTCAGGTCAGATTGTGCAGTAACGTGATGAATATGTTAAACACTTTTTATAATGCATCAAAATTAGTTAAACATCCTCAGATTATGAGAAAAATGAATCCCTGTTGGGGTCCATAACACTTAGAAATTCTGCTAATCCTACTCTTCTTCTACTCTAATATTGATGCATGCCAAATGAAGCTTAATTCCTTACTTTGACATTATATTTTTACATAGTTCTGCTCAAATTAAAAATCCAACTAAAAGGAATATAATTATATAATATACATAATTTTATAAGTACCCTAGTGTTTAACCAATATAAGTACTTAAACATTATCAGTGATATATTTTCTGTAGTAATGTAACAACTTAAAATTTAAATTATGACTTATTTGAAGTAAAATTGCAGTGAATCTGCTTACATAATTATAATTTTTGTAAAGGTTCATTTTTGTGAATTCCATAAATCATTCAACTAACTTTATAAATCATATGTATAAATATACTTCTACTCTTTATGTATGTCCTTTTCATATTTATTTCTAGATAAAATACAAGTAGATATTAATAAAATTATATAAGACGCTTCTTACTTTCTTGGAAAAAACACAAATTTCATGACAAAATAACTACAGAATAAAAATACTAGAAAAAAACTTAGTATATGTTCTTGAAAGAATGGCCTCAATGCAGGGCAGAGCACCTTGTAAGAGTAATAGAGAGAGAGAGAGAGAGAGAGAGAGAGAGAGGAAGTATTCTCTCATGCAAAGAAAAATATAAGCAAATCAAAACATGGAAGTTTATTTTAAAAGTCAGACTTTCTCAAATATCAACTACACTGATCTTGAGTAGCCATGATGCACACTTGTGTGCTTGTGTGAGCATGTGTGTGCGCGCGTGTCACATGGGGTGTGTCTGTGCATGTCCGTGTGACATATGTGCTGTGTGGAGTGTGTCTTCATGCCCTATCCTCTCAGTGTCCTGAGAAGGTTGAGTAAATGACACATTTTTGTATTTAAAAGAGCAAGAATTCTTAGGGAGTGGATTTGAACTCAATAAATTATTTAAACATTCTAGATTGAGTCAAAGATAAATAAAATTTTAAGAAAAACATTTTAAAAGAGTGACATAATCATAAATTCAGTTTATGCCTTTTTTAAATTAGGAAAGCATATATTTGCAAAACAACACTATAAAAATTCAGTTGGAATTCATATCTAAAAAATATATTGAGTACAGATAATGCAGAAAATTTAGGTTTAGATCTCCACCAAAGTTCATAGCAGATATGTGTAGGGATATATATGTGTGCAGTTCACACTGTTTCTTACATATTTTGATTTAGAAGGATTATTTTATGTAAATAATTGACAAAATAACAGTGCACATTAGCTGATTTATTTCAATACCATAATCTACTTGTCAAATACAAGACAAAGTTCAGATGCTTATACAGTGCTATACATTTCTTATTTCTATTGATTTTAAGACACATTAATGTCATAGTATCATTATCAATCATATTACATATACTTGCTAGTGTACTATTGCATGCTAATTGAAAAAAAATTATTTAACTTACTATCTCACAGTCTGTATTATTTATTTTAAGGAAAGAAAGCTATCAAAAATAATGGACTATTTAACTTTTTAAAGATAATAATATATACGTTTATCTCTCATTCCTGCTTTGTTAGAATTGCCTCTTTGCAGTGCCCGTCAAGGGCACGGTGGATGGTCTGAACACTGAAGACAGCCATTTCAGCACAGGCGCAATGCGATTTCATCCTTGTGAAATAACGTTGATGATAAATGTGGAGCCATTACAGATTCACAAAAGCTATTATACATTTAGAAATTCCAAAAAGAGTTTATTTTTCTGTTTTCCCTAAGAGACAATTCTGCTGAAAGGCTTTCACTATCACCACATTTTGGACCGCAGTCAACCTAAATTTTCTCTTTATTAACTCGGAGTGAGTCGGGCTTTCTGATCTCTGCCTGTGCCTTTCTGCCCAGCCTTGCTATTTACATCCTGTAAGTACTTGTAAACAATTACCACATCCCCTACTTAGTTGTCGGTTAGCCAAACTAAACAGATTGAGCTCTTTTAATCTTTTCTCATAAATCAATCTCTCCATTCCCTTAATTACTCCTGATGTTCAATTTTGAACATATTCCAATATGCTCATCATATTTTTAATACTGTTTCCCAGAACCAAAGTAGTTTTTTTTTTTTTAATGGATTCATGCTAAAATTATGCTTATTCAATTGAAATAACAACAGTGGAAGATTTTTCTTCAGCTTTCAGGGCTCTGTATGGCTGCATGGGGAGGAAACCTGACCCTCAGGACTGTCATTATCAAACGTGTTCCTGTTTCGCGCTTGACGGCTTCGTGCCAAACCACAAGGCTGGCCCGAGAGAGGGAGGGTGATGGCCTGACCACTGTGCGGGCCAGGCAAGAAGACTGTTCACCGAAATTAAAACGAGATACAGTTTCCTGTTGTAAGCCGGAAAGTGAGCTAGTTTTCAAGCGGCCACACACGGACTTGGCAAAGCATTGACTCAATAAGGTGTCAGGCCAAAGCTTAGGTGTCCTTCTCAGAGTAACTCCTGTGTGAAATGAAATTCTATTCTTTTTGCCATGGTGGCTGCTTAAAAAAAAAAAATCATGTGAAATAGAAAATACTCAAATAAAAATGGGTGAAGGAGGAAAAATGAGATTATAACAACAACAACAAAAAAGGAAACAAATTTTATGTATATGGGGGGTGGTAGGGTGGGTAGGGCTATGGGAAAAAAAATGAGAATTAAGTTGTGTCTTATACTGGTACAAATACCCATTATGGAGTGCAGTCATGATGCATA
The DNA here is from genome assembly GCA_004026965.1 of Petromus typicus. Taxonomy (NCBI): domain Eukaryota; kingdom Metazoa; phylum Chordata; class Mammalia; order Rodentia; family Petromuridae; genus Petromus; species Petromus typicus. The sequence continues at coordinate 14,589 of PVIR01012995.1, read as the reverse complement.
TATGTAATGTACCAATAAAGATTAAAAAAAAAAAAGAATAAAGACACCATTATTTAAAAAAAAATTCTGAATTAGAAATCAGGAGCTACATTTAGTGTTCAAATTAATCTCTTGTGAACTTCTCATAAACATTTAGCCTCATGAGACAGAAGAAGCATAGCTGAAATCAGCTGGGGCATGAATGTCAGGGCCAGTGGTTGGTTGCTCTACAGTCTTCCTTAGTCCCAGGAACCAGGGAGGGCAAAGTTGTTAGAAAAGATGGAATGAGTTAGAAGCCAGGGAGCTTCTGGGCAGGAAGGAAATGTTTCCTTCAGAGTACAAAAGTGATTTTTTTTAAAAGTCTAGAATTATCTTAGAAGTATTACCATTTTACAAATACCTTGATGATCCAGAAAAAGGGGTTGGATCTATTTAAGTAATTCAGAAGTACAACTTGGAAACCCAGACGTGGTGAGAAATGAAAACATGATGTGTAGCAATGATACACACAGTATTTTACGAAATCCTGAAGCCACACTGCTGTACCAGTAACCTCTAATGTTTTTTCTACAAACCTAAGGAAGATATTTTAAAAAAATTTTCTCTCTTTGCTTCTTTCATCCACTTGTGTAGTTTATTGGAACTTTTGGGGTGTTCTGATTATTTATTTAAGGGATCAATATTTACACAAATTGTGTTAAGTATTAATTATTAAACTCAGGACTTGATATACCAGTGGGTACTAGCTAGAAAACAGGCAATTATCATAGAAGACAATGATTTCTGCCCTACAGCTGAAGGCATTTATAAGAAAACATTGATTTTTTTTTCTCAGTAAGAGATTTTAAGCGATGTAGTACATATGTCCACTTTCAGCTAATTATACCTCACTGTTCTTGAATATCTTGATTTGATGCAACTCAAAGGCAGAACCTGAAAATTTCAAAAGTAAATAGAGTTATTCTCTTCCCTCAAATCTGTATACATGAACTCATTCAAGTATGAATCAAACTTAGTGTTTAATTTCCACCTGTACTAAACATATATATATGTATATATGCATATGTATGTATATATGTATATACACACATGTGTATATATGTATATACACATATATGTGTATACACACACATATATATGTGTATACACACACACATATATATATATACACTGTCTCTATTACATGAGAAACAAAGTGGTATAAAAATTACTTACATACCATTTACATTCTATTACACTTTATAGATAGTCTAGAGATGATTTGAAAAACACAGGAGCCTGTTTGAGGCTATTTGTGAACACTTCCCATCAGAGCAGTGAGAAGTGGGGAGGGACAAGGCGAAGGTGGCCAGTATGTTCCAGGGAAGACTTCACTCACCTTGGGAGCCCAGACTTGCAGATGAGGTGATGGCAAGATCTATATACAAGGCAAGTTGTGATTATCTAACAAGTGGGAGTGATTGCTTCTGGGTCATAGGGGTCTGGAGGCCCACCGGTCTCAGTGCACCCAACAAGGTGTCTGTCTCCTATGGATACCCTGGAGACCAGGGATTCCTGACCAGTGTGCTTCCGGTTTGTGCTTTTTTTACAATTCTGTAACTTCTGCCTGAAGACCCAGGGCTGTTTCTCCGACCTCATATAGATCTGCATATTAATTATACAGAATGGAGGCATTATCAGTGTAAATTACACACTTTGATTTTACACCCCCAGTATCCTCTCTTATGAATACAACGGAAACTTCTGACTTCTCCCTTGGGACATCTGTGGGTAGGTTAAATAAGTGTACGATCTTATTCTTTTGATGTGTTTTTTGCATTTAACTGCAACCAAATTACCCCACGCTCCTTGGACTTTCTGGGGTCCCCATGTGTCTAAAATGCTAGAGATTCTGCGTTAGTCAGTGAACCTCTCCCTACCCACTCTGACAGTTTCCTAAGGCTCTGCTGGTTGAGCGGCACAGCTCAGCTGCTACTACCAGTGAAAGGACCTTGTGGGTGTTTTGACCAGAGTGGTCAAGCCCAAGCCACTCTCTGACTGCTGACTTCCTCTCAATTCATCTGCTACACAGTACATGAGACGAATTACTCCTCGCGTGCAAGCAGCAGTGATGACTCCAGTGCGAGTGGTGTGTTCTGAGGATGATTCTAAAAATCATCAGTAGGCGACATGAGAGAGATACATCATGGGAGAGAGCCTGAAAAGTTTTCTATCAGACAATTTCCTCCTGTGGCTATTTCTCCCACTAGGGAATACATCCCAGAAACACTCATACATGAAGCAAGGAAGGTGAAGAATGCATATCATCCTCATTATTCTTTTGTTAAAGTGACATTAGTTGAGGGAACATCAATTTTTCTGATATTTTCACACATGGACTTTTTTTTAAATTGAAATCTTTATTGGTACATTACATATACACATGATTGCATTCAACAATGAGAATTTGTACCAGTATATGACACAATTTAATTCTCATTTTTTTCCCATAGCCCTACCCACCTTACCATCCCCACCCCCATATATATATAAACTTTGTTTTGTTTTTTTGTTATAATCTCATTATTTTCCCCCCTTCACCCTATTTTGCTTTGAAAGCCTGTAGGCAAAGTGAAAGAAGTCCTCACTTTTGGAAGTGGGATGGAGGGAGCAGGAGAGGTAAGGACAAGAGTCCCAGTGGAACACCAATGCCAGCTACATTGAATAAAGGACAAGCTGAAATAGAAAACTAGTTTGTTCTGAGATAATAACCTCATAACTTCTGTCTTCCAGCATACCACCCTACACATTTAGCCATCATTTCTGTATTGCTGCAGAAATTTGCTTCCTACAGACCCTTCTTGCAATAAATAGCTCATTACAAACTCATTTCATTCATTCTATTTTTATTTTCCTTATCCTGTTATGAAAATTACTATGATTTATAAAATTTCAGCAATTTGTTGGAAGAATAATATGAAGCATAAGCATAAATATGCTACAACTTCAAAAATAATACAATTTCTTATTGTTAGATAGAAAGGAAAAACCATATTGAAGAGACTTGTAAGACCAGATGGACAGAAAAATGAAGTGGAGAGTTAAGAATAATGATTTTCATACACTGTTGTTGCATTGTGCCTGGTTGGTGGAAAACACGCACACACAGGTGCATATCTACACATATACACAGATAATATATATATATGAACCTTAGTGGTGGATACAAATATACATATAAAAATTGTATCCAATTTTTGCACAAAAGTTGTAAATATCCATTGTAAAAAAAGGCTGATAGCATATATTAATTATTGTACACAAAAAATGCCAAAATACACATAGCTGTGTACAGCCACGTAATTTTGTTTAAAATAAGGAGGGTTTAGGATTAATTCCAAGACGGAAGTAGCTATCTGGTAAGGTGCATTTTTTAAAAAAAACATACTTGTGTGTACAGATAATACACATTGTGTGTGTATTTAGATCTATTGTTTGTGGGGAATGGTATGAAAATATTTCAGGAAATTTTTACATATTTATGGCTATGTTCTGCTATATAAATAGAATATAAACATTAATAATCATATAAATACATATGTATAATTAAATATATGTAGCTATCCACAAAGCATTAGCTATTCAATTCTCTTAGGTATAGAAATTTTGAAAGACTTGGCTCCCCTAGCACTGCACAGATTTGGCACAACATAGGCTGTTACTGCAAGACTAGAGAAATAACCTAAAAGATCACAGTCTCCCGTCGGCACCTGGTTGTCCCAGCTGTTCCCTGTGCACAACACTGCAGTTTCTCATGGTGCAAGTGGAAGTGATTTGTTAGGAAACAGCACTAGATGTAGCTTGAGGGTGTGCATCAGGGTTCATACTTTAAAAGGCTGAATCAGGTAAGAAAAACAACTGAACATGCTTGATATAAAACGCATGTATATTGTTTTGCATAGTATGAAATTCGATGTTTTAAAGTGGAGTGTCCTGGCAGAGTTTGTGCCACTGAGTGATTCTTGGTTGATATCTGCCTGGACAGGATTGTTGAAGCCTAAATTATCAGCCGGAAGACAGACCTGAGCCCATCCCACTGGCTGGAAAGGAAGATCCATATCAGTGGAGACTATGGTTGGAACTCTGGCTTCTAAGAGAGATTTTCTACATTTTTGCAAAACATATATAATGAATGTCTATTTTGTGGCATGTACAATGTTGGCCCATTCCAATTTCCTCGGAAAGTAAACATGGATTTTAGAAAAAACATCATAGGAAATTAATTTAGTTGAGTCTCATTATTCACTAGATAGCAGTGAAGTCACACAGTTGAAGCTAAAGCAAATATCATCCAGATCAACTCTGGAACCCTGAAGGCTATGAGTTAAGCATTTTAAAATGCTTTTTTTTTCTTTTTCTGACACCAAGAATCGATCTCATGACTTTGTACTTTTCAGGCAGACACAGAGCCATTGAGCTAGTCCCCAGCCCTCTTCATTTTGAATTTCTGAAGGTAGGTTGTCACTCAGGACTTAATACCTCAAGATGAAGGGAGATTTTTTTCAACTAAGTCATGTCTCAAAATATTTACCTCCTATGTGCTCTTTCAAGGACAATCCTATGCTGTGTGCTCCTCCAAATGAGGCAATAATCCCAAGAAGAAGAAGAGGTGCCAAGAAAAAAACAAGGAACATAGCACAGGAAGAGGTTTAGGAAAATTTCAAGATATGAGGAAAGGAGAATTACAGAAAAGGAGAATCAAAAGGTGAGAGGTCTAGGAACAAACAGTAAAAACACTGATGCGCACATGTCAGATCGAGTCAGGCCAAGCCGAGCACCAAAATAGACTTTATCATTTCCTAAGAGACTGACAACATGCTGCTGCCTCATATATGCAGAACTGTGATGAACAGGATGCAGTGAAACCAAATCTACAATGTCTGAAGCAAGATCAGTGTAGACAGACTTGGCCGGCCTGGGCTTGGCAGAGGTGAGTTGAATGTTGAGGTTTGAGAAAGAACAAGCTGAAATCCATCTGAACCTCAGTCAGGAGCGTGTGGACACAATAAAAGAAGGGAGACGGGAGGTGAACCCCAATACTTCCAACTACATCTAATGTACTGGTTCTCAGCCAAGGTTGTTTGTTCCTGCAAGAGTCAGCTGGCAAAGCCAGGAGCCTGGCTGTCACCCTGGTGGCTGCCGAGTGAAGATCAGGAAAGTCACTAAATATTCTCCAATGTCTCGGAAAGCCCTCAACACAAACCATCATTTACCCAAAATGTCCATAGTGCCAAGAAATTATGTTAGCAATCCTATAAAAATGTCATAGTGGACAGTGAGGATCTTGTGTAGCAACTCATTAGGGGAAGTTTCAGAAAACTGCTGGAGTCACAGATTCAACCAGGAGAAAGGTGTTCAATTCAAATAATTATGCAAGGCAAGTTGTTTTGAGCCCTCAAAAGAAGCCTTTCCTCACTCGAGGGAGGAATCCAAGGGTTCTTCTTACCTCCCTTTTGTGCCTTTTGGCCAGCCTCTTCTTTCATAGTGGGCTGGGTGATAAAGGTGATAACCAGGCACATGGGCTTCTGAGAAATGCAGCCCCAGAAGTGACACACGTCGCTTCCTCGCACCAGCACTCTGGGTGCTTCTGGCTACAAGAATTTTGGGCAGATAGTTCCTGAATGTGCAGCTTCATCCATGATACTTCCCCTGACAAGCAGATCATGAATTTGGGGAGCAGCCAGTTCAGCAGAAAAGCCATCAATTTCTGTGTAAACCAAGTTGCTGCTCACCTCTGCTTTCCGGGCCTCGGAAATGTCCTCCCTCCTTCCTGAGTCAGACAGATCAGTCTGCATCCCATGTCTATGCATCAAAGCCTCGGGCCTCTGTCATAAGTTTAGCATTCCCACCAGACCTAGGTGAAGTGCCCCTAATCCAGACACAAGGCGGTGGCTCTGCCACTGATGGTGAGTGCTAATCGGGAGTTTCTGGTCCACATGCAGTTCTGCTGAGCAGACACGGAGCACCTGTATCCTCACACTGGATAAAATTTCCAGAGAAATGCTGAATTAATCTCTACAAAGAAGTTCCTCACCCCTATAAAATGCAACCACGCTGCATCTGGCTGTTACTGACCTTCAGAGGATCTCCTGTCCAATTCCTTCCGGGAACGTACATTGAGTAGGTATTCTTGGAGAAGGACAGCCTTCCTCACCAGCTTCTTGCTTGGTTTGGGGATCAGACTAATAGATCCTTTGGAAATAAAATTCCTTCAGAGACTTAGGACCTTCTTATCCATGTCCTCATTGTTTTCATATGCCAGTAATTTCAGGTAAAGCCACTCTGTCTTCTTAATTCTCAAGTCTGGTCAGCATCTTCTCCTGTATATATATATATATATATATATATTTGTCTTATAACTTAATGTTGATTAGTTTGAAACTATTGAATAAAATTTGGTAATAGAAAAACACTCTTATTTTGACTTTTTTCCACAAGGGACTAGTTTGTCAGTTAAAAGCAATAATTCCTAATGGTTCCTACTGTCTAAAGTTGCTTTGTTTTATTTTACATATTTTAATTGTTCAATCTTATTTCTTTCACTGTTTAGGACTGAGCCAGACTCAAGCTCTTCAAGGCCCTGCACTTATGCATGTCCCTTCTGGACTTTACTTTTAAACTTGAATGCTTAACTCTTGCCCAATTTCAACTCCTGATGCATCAGGAAATACCAACCGTGCAGAACGAATAGCTTTCCCACCTCATATCCTCTGAGCGGTGAGCCGGGCCAGCCAGGTGGTCTGCATTTCAAGTCACAGGCTGGCAGTTACACTGTAGGTCACTGATTACACATGGCGATAGGACTTGAACTTCTTATACTATCACTCTCCGGACTGTTCATGGCTTGATTACTACAGTAGCAGTAGTAATCTATTTCTGCTTTGCTTCCTCATCTATTTGTAATTCGAGTCCTTGGATACTAGATAAGAAATGACAATCACACTTAAATATATCATGGTGTATTTGCAGTTCTGTAAGTTTAAAAACTGCTAAAATATATACATAGAAAAAAAGAACAGGTTATTATTATCAATCATTTTCTATTAAAAACCTAAAGATCTCTTTTAACTGCATAATTTATTCCTTTAAATGGCCAGAAAAGGTAACTAATAATATTATCATTGGAACCCCACTGCATATGATCATAGTGGTGCTTATGAGAGTAAAACTCCGATGCATAATGTTCTCTTTGTCTACACTGAGAGCAGGAAGGCAAGAAATATTGTCAAAATGCCAAGCCATGATAATTTTGATTCTTTTTCCCATAGACAGCTAAAGTGAAATCCATGAGAAAATCAAAACATTGCTACATTATATTTATAAGGACTTCAAGCATATGCCAATTTAAATTTTGTTTAAACGCCAAACATATATGTAATTGAGGAGATATAATTTTGAATTGCAAGACAATTACATTATGACCATACAGACATAAAGTCACATACATAAAAGTATATTATGGTACTAGTGGAATGCTGAATGGAGAACAGCACAAAGTATAAAGAGTTACTGTTTCTAGGTGTAGGTAGACTAATATCAATTTTAGACCTTTTTTTTTTTTTTTTTAGACAGGGTCTCACTTTGTAGTTCAGGCTGGCCCTCAGCTCAGCCTTGAACTCAAAGCAATTCTTCTGCCTCTGCCTCCCAATTGCTGGGATTACAGGCATGAGCCACCATGCTGGGCACTCTGGTGTGTGCTTCTGCTTGCTAGTGGGCATGAGTCTCCATGCCCAGTATTGTTGTATACACTTACTGAGGATCGAACCTGGGTCCTTGGGTTGCAAGGCACATACTAGAACCACTGAGCTAAATCCCTGTCCCTTACACATAAATTTTTAAATATAAGGGTTAACATAGGAAAGGCACAAATAACATTTAGAAAATGAACTTGGACCAAATAGATGTTGAGTAACTAGGATAAGACGATTCTATCATAAAACTGAGGCAAATGAGACAAATAGATGAATTTACAGTACAGTTGAAAAGTCAGTCTTGGTAGTGATAGGCTGGTCCGGTAGCCCCTGAGTGTCCAATGTGGAAAGGGAGTAGATATTCACTTGACAAACTGTCTCCCATGGCCTTTCACTGAAAGAAGAGAGAAATGCTGGGAGTAGCTCAAGGGAACCAACTCTGATCTTCAGTGAAATGGGTTGGGGGGGAAAAAGACCAGTGAAGAGGAAAAGCGACCAAGATCTGCGTGCAGATGTGGCAGTGAGTGCTTCCTGCCTCCAGAAGGTAATGCCACACATTTGTGCAGATCTCCAGGCCTCTTGAAGTACAGAAGACCTGTGTCCTGCCCTTCCTAGGCATGAAACTACAGATCTGTGTGCAGAAGACTGACAGTGGGCTCGGGTGATTCAGTCAAACCTGAACTGAGTTGAATCTCAAACAACAACTAAGACTCACACCAGCACATCAAAGATTATAGTGACTCGAACCTCCAAACGAGAAACTTGACAAAAGCCATGAAAATTTCCACAGGATACTGTTCAATTCATCTGTCCTATTTTTAAAAAAAACATTTAATAACTAATCACAGGGTCTTCAATGAAATGAGGAAATATAACACAGTCAAAATTTCAACAGAACTAGTCATGAACATAGATAATGTATTGAAATTATTGGAGAAGACCTTTAAAGGAACAATGTTAAATATTTTAGGGGTGATATTGAAAAAGATAGGCAATGTAGGTGGACATGGAAAATTTCAGGACAGATAAACACAGAGCAGGACAACTGTACATACCAGAAATCAAGCAACTGAATATAACTGGGAAAATAATCTATACATTAGGGGGCCACTCAATAGAAATTACCAAAACTGAAACCAAAGAATATAAATAAATGTAAAAATGGAGACAATATCTACAATCTGAGGAATAAGAACAAACAGTAGACCACCTGAATAGCTGCATTATCAGGAGGAAAGAGGAGACATAATGACATGAGAGAAATATTTGAAAAGATTGTGGCTGGAAATTCCCATCACTGATTAAAGTCGATTATCCATCTAAATCATTTTAGCTTTGAACAGAAATTTTATCAAGGAAAGACAAATTGTAATATATTCAAATTCTTGAAAACCAAATATAAAAACTGAATGTTTTAAAGTAGCTAGAGAAGAAAATGACAAAACACAACAAAAATGACAAATAGTCTCATCAGTAATAACATAAACCAAGAGAAAATGGAAAGGATGCTTTTAAAGTGCTAATGATTAGAAAAATAAATTGTCCCTTTACATTTCCACATTAAGTGAAAGCATCCCCAGCAAATCTTCAGTAGAAGATATGATAAATGAAGGTCTTTTATCTAAAGGAAAAACATTTAATATCAAATACATGTAAAGACAGGAGGTAATAAAAGGCATAGTTTAATGAAATTATTCAATACTGGAACTTTTTAGTAGCCTCTGATAAGTTGCATGTGGTTTGAGCAAAGTTATTTTCTTTGCACCTCAACCTTCACTTTGAGTTATATCCCCAGGCATTTTATTTTTAAGTTCCTGTTTTGTGACCGTCATACTCAGTAGGCCAGGCTGGACTCCAACTTGTGATGTGCCCACCTTGGCCTCAGAATGCTGGTACTGCTGGCATAACCCAACACAACCAGCTGAAGAAAAGAATTGTAAAGCATGACCTGAGAGTCAATGCATGAAATAAATACAATTAATTTTAAAAACTTCATTAACATTTCTCTAAAAAAGATAAAAGAAGAATAAAACATGTAAAATTTAAAATAAATTAAGAAGCCATTAGACTTGAATTCTACTATATATAATTTTATTAAGTATAAAATATTAAAAATGAGATTAAAATGCAGGTGAGATAGATAATATAGAACTCAATGAATAAGAAACATTTTTCAAGTATTATGATCCAAATGTGCTTTCAAACAAAGCAATTTTTAAAATATACTATCACAATACTGATCATAAGATGGCTGACACTGCATACTACTGAGGAAAGAGTAAATTTCAACATAAACATTATTATCAGAGATAAAAAGTAATTTTCAAAGCCAAGTATTAATTTATAAGCTACTCTTAACATTTACAAATGTTTGCTGCTAATAGTTAACATCCCAATTAACTGAAGTAAAAATTGGCAGAGCTACAAGGATAAATAGAAAACTCCCAACCACAGAAAAACCTGAACATTTGTTCTTCAATTCTGTTTAGGGCAGTTTGAGAATTAAGCACTGTGTAGAAAAGATTTTGACAGCAATCAAATTCATGCTGATTAAATTGGCATGTAGAGGATAACACACCTTCACCTCACTCTTTGCTCCTGGAGGAAGTCCACTGGTATAAAATACAAGCTGGGCTGTCAAAGAGGCTGAGTCAATTTCAAAGGTCGCAAATCACACAAACATGCTCTTCCACTACAATGGAATTGAAAAATATTAAAATATCATCTAAAGAAGGACCTCAAATTTCAAAAGAAATTATACATGACATTAAAGAGAATAAGAAGAGGAGGATACAAATGTACTTTCCAAAGAGCATAGAAATTAAAGAAGAAAATATAAATGATGTAACAGATTAGCAGAAAGAAACCTGCAAAACCTGAAGGGTAAAGTTAAAGCAATCTCTGTAAGAAAATTTCTAACTTTCAACAGTTATACTGGAATGAAAGAAAGCCACAGAGTCAATGACTAATGAAGCAATCTAACTACTCTTCAAAAAATAGAAGAAAGTTGAACATACATTAAAAGGTACACAAAGATGAGTAATAAATGAAACAGAGAAAATCTGTAGTCAGTGAGAGTTGATGTTCGGAGTGTAAAAAAATGGATAAATTAGACACTTAGCAAAATAGAGCCCAAAATGGGACAAGACAGAAGTATGGTAAGGAAGGAATAGTTACATGGACTAATATGAGATACTCAGGGTGGAATATCAGCTTGGAGCACACAGACACTAACTGGAGATAAGATGTCCATCACAGTAGTACATTTCATAGCCTAAACAGAGCAGAAAATGCAACTCATAAAAATGACACAAAATAGAAACTCTAAGATTCTTTTTTTTTTTTTTTTTTTTACAGGGTCTTGCTTTGTAGTTCAGGCTGTCCCTGAGCTCAGCCTCAAATTCACATCACAGCAATCCTCCTGCCTCTGCCTCTCGAGTGCTGGGATTACAGGCTTGAGCCACCATGCCCAGCACTGTAATATGTGGTACTGGTTGCTGCTGGGCTGAGTCTCCACGCCCAGTATTGTTATGTGGTTAACGGGGATTGAACCTGGGTCCTTGCACTTGCAAGACAGGCACCAGAACCACTGAGCTATATCCCTGGCCTGAAACTCTAAGATTCTCATGCACATCTTAATAATAAATCATGAAAAATCTATTCCATGATAAAACCTCTAAGGTGTCACTGGTCCATTCCGTCAAGCATTTGAAAGAAATTAGGACCATATCATCCATACTCATAAATAGCAAACTAGGGAATGTTTCATATGCATTAAAAAGGGTTACTTTCCTTTGATACTCAAACCAGGAAAGGATTTTGAAAGGACTCCAGGTTATCAGTTAATGTTCCTTATGAATATTTACATAGAAATTACAATGATTTAATTTTTTAACTATATGGACAGATTAAAGGAAAAATGATGATTTGAATAGTTGTATGAGAAACATGGACAATGTTCAGCATTTGACCGAGATAAAAACCTCAAATAAGATGGCAATGGTGGAAAACTTCTTCAAAATGTGAAGAGAAATTTAGAACAATAATAATATCCAAATGTTGATACTGACCATAGGAAGATAAGGCAGTAGAAATATTTGTTCTCATCCCTTCTGTAACATGGTACCAAAATTTCTACACATTATAACAAGCACAAAAAACCAGAAGGTGCAAAGTTTAAAAACAAAAAAATAATTAGCATAACTTCTAATTAATATGCAACAGAGAAAATTGCCAGGCGTCTACAGGAAAAAGAGAAAATCCTAGAATTAAAGTAGTTATTTTAGCATTACAACATTATACAAAACCCTACTACAAACTTGGATTCTGTTATTGTGCTGACGATGAATTATGTAGAGCTAAAAAGCTCAAATATTTCAGGATAAACTTAACAGACCAAGTGTCAGTTCTGAATGGTGAAAAAATATAAAACATTCCATTGTGTATATACCTAGCAGGGCACAAAAGAATTAAAAGATTCATATCACAGTGACATATGTGCACCCGTGTTTATAGCAGCCCAGTTTGTGATTGCTACATCTTGGAAACAACCCAAGTGTCCATCAACTGGAGACTGGATAAAAAAGCTGTGGTTCTTCTACAGAATGGAGTACTACTCTGCCATAAAAATGATAAGTTTAAATCATTTCTACTTAAATGGACATACCTTGAGGATATCCTCATAAGTGAAATAAATAGGGCACAGATAGGTACATATTGCATCTTTTCTCTGGTATGAGAAAATGAAGATGTAAATGAGTCCTAGCATTGTATGTTATATATTGTGAAAGAGAAAATGCTCAATGTAAAATAAGGTGAAAGGGAACAATGTTGAGATTGTAACAAAAAAAATAAGGAAACAAATTTTATGTATATGGGGTGTGGTAGGGTGGGTAGGGCTATGGGAAAAAATGAGAATTAAGTTACGTCTTATACTGGTACAAATCCCCATTATGGAGTGCAATCATGATGTGTATATTTAATGTACCAATAAAGATTAAAAAATATATAAAACATTCTAGAGAGACAACAGGAAAAACTTAATGATAAAAATAACATATTTATGGGTTGAGAAAATTGATATTTTAAATGTCTATTATGCCCAAATGAATCATACATTCAACAAACACTGAACCAAATTTCTCAATCTGTTAATCAAAAACCATAGTTATTTTTTTCTAAAAAGATGGGAATATAGATTAAGGGAGCAGAAAAAGACTGATAAATACAATCATAAAATATATGACTTTTCACAAGTATAAAAATTGTGTTCAATTGGGATGAACTGTTTTATTTTTTAGAACATGATACTAAAATAACTGGACAGATACATGGAAAAAAAACAAAACAAAACAAAGGGATCTACATTTGTGCCCTATATTTAAGTTTACTTTCAGTTAGATTATTGAGATAAAGTTAAAAACTGCTGTTATTGCGTGTCTACTTTTGAAAGCAGTAAAATTTCCAAATAACCTAAGGTAGATGAAGAACCCATAAGAAACTAACTTTAGAAAGAAAATAAGAGGTGGAATTCATCAAATCAGAAAATTCTCCTCCTGAAAATGACTGATTATAGGAAAAAATGATCAACTACTCAATTGAAATGTATGGACTACTTAACAGTACAAAATTCTTATAACATAGAAAAGGAAAAATCAGTATTTGACTTTACAGAAATGTGTACATAGAAGTGTCATTTGCATTGTCAGTGTCTGAAAATGTAGAAGAGTACGCTGAGTTGCAGTGATACAAAGTTACACAGCAGAGAATCTGATTGCAATTTATTACATCCACTAGAAGCTCTTTATCCATACTTCATGCAGATCAAGTGTACCATAAATATTTGTTATGTTGCAAATAAAGATTAAATTTATTACTTTTCACAATAATCCACTGAGCCATGGAGTAACACTAATACAACTACTGATCAAATAACTACCAGAAACTGAAGTAAATACACAGATGGTATTAAAAATATTTTAGATGACAAATATTTTAGATGGTATTTATTTAGAAAATAATAAAATTTCTATCTATGCATAAAAAGTAAAATTTCCACAATCACTACCAATTCTAGTTTTTATTTTAGTAGAGCTGGTTTAACTGATTAAATTATTTGTGTTCTCACAGAATATTGACATGACAAGGTTCAGGTGGAACTTTGGAAATGATGAGGAGTAAATTACTCAGCTGTTGATAAACCCATCAACTATCCACATATATAGGATTTATGCGGAAGAATAAATGTTGCATGTTTAAAGAACAATAATTTTAATATATCTCTCTCCACTGAAAAATATTGGATGGTACTTTATTTGCTAAAGTGATGTCACGTATTGCTGGACTTGGAGCCAACGTTTCCATTTCATATTGAACTTTTCTTGCCTTTCCTCAGTCTATAACCTTCTAAATGACAGTCATTTCAAATGCCTGGCCTGTACACAGCTAAGCATAGGCAGTCTCTGAACAGGGAACGTTTGGCTTAATTTGTTTTCAGATTCTCTGTCTTCCATATTTCATAATTACTAAACCAAGATAACATCTATTCTAATTTAGTATTTTTTTTTCTTACATAGATTTTAACAGCTTTACAAAGTCAGTGTTGTCAAGGACAGTCGCATCTAGTTTCATTCTCCTTATATTTTATTTTAAGCTCTAGTTAAGCTTTTAAAAATTTATGATGTTGGGCCGGGGAGTTAGCTCAGTGGTTCCGGCGCCTGTCTCGCAAGCGCAAGGGCCCGGGTTCGATTCCCCGGTAACCACATAACAATACTGGGTGTGGAGACCCACACCCAGCAGCAACCAGTACCACATACCACAGTGCCGGGCGTGGTGGCTCACGCCTGTCATCCCAGCACTCGGGAGGCAGAGGCAGGAGGAT
>PVIR01012994.1:0-43281 GCA_004026965.1 Petromus typicus | reverse complement strand
AGGTATTTAACACAGTTAGTGGAAATCTAATATTGGATTCTACAAGAAAGAGTTTCGTTTTCTTTAAAATAACACTCTGAGAAACTGTTCTGAAAATACAAACTTCTCATATTGCACACCTAAACTGTCATGGTCATAAAACGAGACTAAATTCTTTAGCTATCTTATTCATGAAATATTTCATATGCTTTTAAAAAAATACCACACTGTGGCTAAACACTATTATTCCATTATGCCTGAAAAATCATCAGTGGCTTAGAGCACTAAACAATTCAAATTGAGTTCCTTTTATTAGAAAGCTTAAATGTTCACAGAAATACAGCTGATACTGAAAGCCCTGAGAAACTCAATATGCTTCCATCTGAATGCTAATTCAAATAACTTATAGGATATAAATTTACAGTGGTTTAATAGAGTGTATTTTAAACAAGGTTAAATTAATTTTGCAAGCAATCAAGCTTCAATATTCCATATAATTTAGCAAATATTCTATTAAAATAATTATACACAAACACCATTATTAATTGGACCATTTTCTAGAACTCTAAAATGTTCTTATTCATTAAAACAACACTTATAAACCAAACTAGTAGTATGGAACACTAGCAATGGCATATAGGTTTGAGAAAAACAAATAGCCAAAATTTTATAAATCGTTATAGTTTGGATCTAAAGTGTTGCCAATGCCTCCTGTATTTGGAAGGTCATTAGATCATAGGAGCCCGCAAGGGACTTGTTAGGAGGTAGAGCCTGGTTGGTTAGAGACAGGTGTCAATGGGGCTATGATCTCAGAGAACATATCCTATTCTTCTATTCTGTATCTGTTTTTTTACCTTGCTACAATAATGTAAGCAGCTTTCCTCTGCTAGATCTTTCCACCACTGTCGTCTATGGGTTGGTGCCAGCTGACCAGGGACCGTATCTTATGCCAAAATAAACCTCTCTTCCCTTAAGTTGTGAGCATTAAGTTATTGTCCCCATGACAGGGAAGTGTGATTAAGGTATAAACAATCTGATAAATAGTGTTCCATATTAATTGGTATTAAGGAAAAAGTCAGAACAATCAACTATATTGTATCCAAACTTTTAGTAAGATCTTTGTGCAGATAACCTCATTTTTAATTTATAGCACTTCACTACCAAACATAATGTATAGAAATTCAACATTATTTGAAGTCATAAAGATTCCTCTTTTCAAGGTTTCAAAGTTCAAAACTGTTTGATGTGTTGGAGGTGTAACATGTACACGTTTGCCACGCGTGAACTCCTTAATTCATTATATCTTTGGTTAATTTTTATTTTATGGTGCCTGGAATGAACCTAAGGCCTTGTATCATAAGCAAGCTCAATGTCCCTGAGCTGCATTCACAGCCCTGGCCTATGTTCAATATCCAGCAGAAAAAAATGTTAACTGTCTCAAACCTATGCCATTTGTTCCCTTTACTGAAGTGACTTTGTTATAAAATGTTGACTGCAGTTCACTACTCCAGGCTCTGAAAATTTGTATAAGGAACCATTCCTTACCTTTGAAGAGTCACAAGTGGAAAGTAACTTGAAATTAAGTTAGGGAGCAAGGCTAACACTTTCAAGATAACTACCTGGGGTTAGGATTGGGGCAGATTCGCTAGAGCATGTCTCTAAGTCAGCAAGACCATAGTGGCCCGATGTGGTAATCCAGGAAATGATGAAAAGATGAACAATAGGGGGCAAGAATAAGCAGGAAAGGAGTAGAAGACAAAGATGTATGAACTGTTTGAAAGGCAAAACATTCTGAGAAGAAAAAGTTTATCAAACCTAAGGAGAAAAGTCTGAGTCTGATTCCCAGGTTTGTGTGACTCAAAATGACAGGAATGTTGACTTAAATAAGCTAAAAACCAGAAATAAAAAGTGGAACAAATTCTTGGCCATGAGAAGGCAAAGGGAAGCCATCAACAGTACCCTTCTGGACTGATGAGGCCACTTTGTCCGGCTCTCCTCCCAGGCTGAGGAGATAAGGAATGTTTTCACATAGGAATCTGAAGTTCAGTGAGGTGGCGATGGCTGGCAAAACCTTGGCAATTGATGACTTTGTACAGGTACTGCATCTTAAAGGAGGAAGACAATTGAAAAATATTTGAAAATAATAGGAAGTTAATAGTAAATTCTGTCCAAAATAGTAGAAGACTATGAGCAGACCACTCAAGGTGGACAAAGGACACCAGAGGTTGACACTGACTAGTGGCACCACAGAGGACTGAGGAGTGTGCAATTAGGTGGGTAAGGCAGAGAATAATTATAGTGAGTGTGTAGCTGGACAGAGGGAATAAGCAGGCCTTTAACAAGCAAGGAAACAGTTAATAAAAGGAGCTTTTATCCACTGCTTCCTGTGTTTGTTTTCCTGAAGATGGGAAGGTCTTGATATATATATAGGCAGAGGAAAAATAGCTTACAAAAGTTATAAGGTAAACATAAAGGAAACAGAAATAATCAATGAAAAGAGAGCCTGTAAAGAAAAGCAGATATTAAAAAATACATTAGCTCTAAATAAGAAGTGGCTTCGAAGTCTTATATAGGAAAAATAACTACAGTAGGGATACATGAACCAGGGCAGGTTCCAATCAAGAGAATCTAAGCTGAAGCCTTTCATGTTTTAATTGGTATCATTACTAAAAAGTTGTTAGTGCACAACAAAGTTGTGAAACACTGGAGGATAACTTCACTGTGAAAGCAAATTTACCTTCTTAACTTTAAAAACAACCAGGAAAGCAATTTGATAGACCTGATTTGAGTAACAAGCCCTGTGTGACCCTCAGCTGTTCACTGATGAAAAGCTAAGGAATAGGCTTTTAATTAGGAAGAAATACATCATTTATAACCTGGAATTAATAATGATAATAATGATGAATCTGAAAACGAAATTGTACAAAGAGGAATGGTTAAACATCACACTTACTCTCAGAACCCTAAAGTAAGGCTCAATGAAGAAAAACAAAATTTTTTTCATACTAGTAAATGGAAGAAAATTAAAAACATTCTATGTTCTTTCAGCATAATTTCACTTCCTTCCAAACATGATATCATATACAAATATGAAACTATAAATCTCACATACCTCCTATATCAATATATAAAAATGCGTGTTCTTAGAAACTGAATGCTATCAACACTTTTATAAATAGACTTGTATATAGAAAGTTAAGCATATACAAAGCGCTGTCTACTAAACACCTAAGGTGTATCCAGTATTGGATCCTTCCTCTTCTTCCTACCAAGAGCCTTTGAGATAGAAAATTCTCCCATTCTAGAGCGGCCATAACTGAGACCCTGAGCATTTGGACTACTCTTGACAATCACACCGGGCCAAGAGTGGATGTAAGCTCTGCCTATTTCACTGCAGATCCATGCTTTCCGCACCATTCCTGCCTTCTCTCCCAGATTCCCTGGAAACTCACTGTGTTTCTGTAATCCAGCTCTGTGATATCTACTCTGCGCACTAGAATCCTCGGCAGTCTGTGATTTAACACATCAGGGAACCTCTCAGCACCTTGCAGTGCTCCAGAGAGCGAGCACAGACAGGTAACAGCATGAGTCCCCTGTCTTCACCTCTGAGCCCCCCTTCCCCCCACTGCACGGCAGACTGGGCCACTTGGGCTATGTCCTCCTGGGTCTTGACCAGGCCTCCTTCCTTGTTTGAATAGTCGTTCTACTTCCCCACCTGGTGCACTGCTCACGCCTCTGGGGCCCATCCCTGCCCTATTCTGCTCAGCAGGATGCTCGTCTCTTGGCAGCCAGATCTGATGGCTTCTTGCCTGGTACCCACAGGACACTTTGAAAGCACTTATCACTTGGAGTCATAATCATTAGTTTAATCTCTCCCCTGCTGGAATGGGAGCCTTTCAAAGACAGGATAGTATTTTATTCAATGTAGAATCAATAGTTCCTGAAGCAATGTGTGGCACATGGTAGATAACAAAAAACTAACTGCTCTGTAGTGAAAACATTTTGGGCTTTGGAGGCATAGCGAGGAGCAGGTGGGTCACAGCTACTGTTTGGCCTCATATCTATAAACACACAGAGTTGGGATGTAGCTCAGTGTTGCTGCACCTGCCTTGCAAGCACAAGACCCTTAGTTTGATCCCCAGTACTTGAAAAAAAATTTAAAAAGAAAAGGAAAACAAAAGCAAAAAGGTGGCCCCTTAGTGCAGTAGGTAGTGCTTCCATCTTGTCATTTAAGCACAGGCAAATTACTCGTTGCAAGCTCCTCGTCCTCCATGTGGGGATATAGTATCGCCTATTTTAAACAGTTCCTATAAAAATGTTATGGTTTGGGTCTAGATGTCCTCCAGAGCTTCATATGGCCATAGGTGGCTTTTTCAAAGGTGGTTGAATCTAAAGTGTGTGATGCTGGGATTAATGGCATGTGATTACTTAACCAGTACCCTGATTGGTTAGCAGTGCGGACAAATAAAAGGGGCAGGAAGACACTGTTAAGGCCTCTTGCTTTTGCTACTTTGTTGCTGCCATAACTGCTATTCTCCTCTGAGATGTGCCTCTCCCCAGAATCGCTCTTCTTGGAGTCAGTCAACTATGGACTGAACCCTCTATGAACCATATGCTAAACAAACCTTTCCTCTATCCACTTTCAATGTCTGCTATTTTGTCTGAAGAACAAGAAAAAAGTAACTAAGACTGAGATTTAAAGATACTTCACACACAATACTTTTAAGGAAGTATCTTAGCCTTTCATCTACCCCTTCTGGGACTGAACAGATATGGCCCACAAGAATAACTGTACTCACAGAAATGCGATAAATGCCAAAGGTGAGATCTTAAGAACAAACCATAGCAGGTGCTAGGTGTCTGGAGATTATTTTCTGCATCATGTTCTGACAATCCCATTAAGAGAACCATAAATGTTATTTTGATGACCCCTCTTTAATGTGCACATGGACATTTCTGCTGGAAGGCAATGAAGGATATAAGTGCTTTGGGGTACACTCACTGATAACCTAAACAGGGCAAAATTTTGGGAAGCAATTATAACTAGGGCCCTGGGAAAACAGGAAAGGAGATCCATACTAGGTACAAAGAACAATGTGATTTAAGGCACAGAAAGAGAAAAGAATTTTTCTGAAGATGAAGACTAATGTGGTCTGACTTAGTAAAACAAAAAAACAGAATAACATGCCATGAGATAAAGATTTCAAATGGCAGAGAAAGAAACTCAGAACCCAAGTGAAAACTGAAGCACTCCATTTGGTGGGAGGTTTATAATTCTCATGCTTCTTAGCCTGCTCTCTCTGTCCTGCTGATTAGGACTTCCACACAAAGCTAAGCCAAAGAAGAAAAGAGGAATTAAAACACCAACTGATGTTAGACACTGTGCATGGAAGTCGATTCTGCTCCCTGGTTAGTTGAGGAGATAAAGCTCTTTTTCTAAATGAGTGGTTTTTGTTTAAAATTAATGTTTGACTTTATATGACCATTTATCCTGACTTTGCAGAACACTGAACAAGAAAAAAAATATGAGTAATGATAAAACACAGTCTTGTGGAGTGAAAATTAAAATATCAAACACCTTGTAAGAGACGTCGATGTCCCTCGTCACTGCTCAGCCTTTCGTCTTCTGCATCTGGTACTTAACTATTCTACTGCCCCCTGCTGCTTTCAGTTTCTGAAGCTAAGGAGAATATTTCTGTCTTCCCACCCTTTTTTAGTTATTTAACTATTTCGTCATCTTAGGTAACTTTCTCCTCTTTCTTTCAGGATGAACAATATCGACAGGCTTGTTTCTTGGCAGAATGAAAACTTTGATATCAGTGAAGAGGTAACAGATAAACACAATTTTGTGTAAGTAATGTAAAGCCTGGAAAATCCCAGTTCAATGTAAGGAATCATGTGTACACAACATGATTTAAGGCAGCTCAATGACACATTTTTTCCTGGAAGGCAAAGCTAGTCCCCAGACATAGCATTTGTGGCTCATTCAAATGGAAACCTAAAGTTTGCTACCCCAGTACGATAGTTCCCACATGCGATAATCCATGTTCGTTAGGTTTATTATAAAGAACAAACTCAGTTTATCCTATATGTCAATATATTAAATTCAGTTCTTAACAAATGGTAAACACTTTAATTTTTTTTTTCCACTTTTGAGTTGTGGTCTAACCAGTTCCAATTCAAAAATAAAATATATTTCTCTTCCTCTTGGGGAGTATACATGGGGTGTGTGTATGGACACCTCCTGTCAGCATTCAGCAAGTCACAGAAGTGTGTGACAACCAAGCGCTCCCTGGGAAGGTCTCAGTCTAGCAGTGTGCGAGTGGCCCACGTTATCCTCCATGTAGCTCGCTTCCAACACTGCACTGAGCAGATCATCCTGAGTACTGCTTGCTGCCGAAACACACTAAAAATATCAAATCACTGTGCAGAAGTTCAGAGTGATGAAGTGTACTAGCACGAGGGTTATCCTTCCTGCATTGTTACCTCAAATAAATGAAGATGTCAAAATCCGCCCACTAATTCAGCCCACATATATTAAAACCATTCTTGCCTCCTTTTGGAGTTACATATTGCTACATAATAAACTACTCAAAAGTTAGCTACTTAAAATAACAACCACCAATAATTTCCTGTTTAAAAAAAAACATTGGCAGTGTAAGTAGGCAGATGTTATGTTCCATACTGAGGAACTGGGAGCAGGGATAGCAGAAAGGTAATGGAATGGCCCGAAGGCTGACCAGCCGGGCCATGATTATGGCTCCAGAACTCTGCTTGCCCCACAAGACCTCTTCTCCGTGCTCCTCATGACACGGTAGGCAGCTGCACTGTATCCACGCTGCATCCACAGGCATTCTAAGAAGGCCGTCCCCAGGACGCAAGCATTTATTCCATCTCTTGTTGCCATATCATTTGTTAAAGTCTCACAATCTATGTCTCACAGGGCCAAGTTCAGATTTAAAGAACGACACTATGCAAAGGTATGAAATTCAGAAGAAGTGTTTCCCCCGGGCCGACAGGATTGTCCCCCACAGTTCCTCACTTGCCTTCATAGCGAGAATCTCTGTATTATCCTTTGACATGTTCCTCAAGTACCTTCCATATCATCCACTTACATGTTTGTTACACTTCATTGTTTAGCTTTATTCACTGCTCTTGTTTTCGTTTTAAAAAAATGAAAACATATTGTAGCCAGGCACAGTGGTGCATGCCTGCAATCCCAGTACTGAGGAAGGCTGAGTAAGGGCTATGGGAAAAAATGAGAATTAAGTTGTGTCTTATACTGGTACAAATCCCCATTGTGGAGTACAATCATGATGTGTATATGTAATGTACCAATAAAGATTTCAATTAAAAAAAAAAGAGTAAGACAGAAAAAAAAAATGTCTAGTTTCAGTCCTACCTAGACAACCTTGTGAGACTTTGTCCCAAAACAAACAAAAAAGGACCAAAGAGGCCCTCGATTCAATTATCAGTACTGAAAAAAACCTCCTCTACCTGGGAATTTAAAGTCAGGGGGAAGGAGAATGGCTTTGGTTCGTTATTCACTGATGAAACAAGTTTAGGGGAACGTGAAGTAATGTCCTATAACTAGGAATGGCCTGTGACCGGAGAGAAGTTAAACAAAACATTTCCTCTGCCATCTCAGACAAGACTCATGGAGGAAAAATATGTATGACTCAGTTCCTCACACCTACCCTCAAAGTTGTAACTGCTTTGCTAGTTTACAGATTTCAACTTAAAAAAACTTCTCTCCACACTTTCCCCAGACTACCAACTGAAGTCCAACTTGTAGCACCTCCACTAAGTCAGGTCCCTCAGAGCAGCCTTTCCAGGTCCATGAGCCTGAATTTTCGCCCTAGTTACAGCTCATTCCCTTCTCCCAGCAGCTGGAATGCTCCTCTAATCCTCAGCTCCACGAGCATGGAGTTTTTTTGTTTTTTTGTTTTCCTCAGACCAACAGGGAAGAACTTTTCTGTATGGTTTCCACAAAGGCAGTACAAAGCACACACAACTTGTGTAAATTAGGACCCTGCACCTCTTCCTTGCAGGGTAGGCGTGGTGCCACTAAGCTAAAGGCTCAGCCCCTCATCCCTCTTCCTAACCATGAAATCGGTGGAGTTGAAGGCACCATGTTCATGTTTACAGATTCTGTTATCTTCCACCAATACGCACCATGGTATGTATGAAGACGAAGAAAAGAGGAAGAGCTACCTTTCTCTCATTTCTGTGAAATGTTCTGTCTTTCATAGATTATTCCCCAAATTAAAGCATTTCAATGGTAATAGGTATTGGATTTAAAATATCAGTTTCTCCAACACGAATGTGCGCTACTGATACAAAAATACTTCTTTAACAAAAAGGAAAAACGGAACTGAAACATAAATAGACCCACTACTATCTGATTCAACTGTTGTTTCAATTCCATAAAGAGTATCGAAAGCAGTTCTCCGAATCTGGAGACATCTCGAATTAAATCAATGCAAAAGTGAATTAATTAATGAGTTAAAGTAAGTCTTACAAAATATAGAATCAACAAATATTAAAAAATATAAAATTAACTTATTTCATATAAAACTACCTTAACTTGAAA
This sequence comes from Petromus typicus, assembly GCA_004026965.1. Lineage (NCBI taxonomy): Eukaryota > Metazoa > Chordata > Mammalia > Rodentia > Petromuridae > Petromus > Petromus typicus. Next base: position 34,709 of record PVIR01012994.1, on the reverse strand, counting down.
ATCATCATGAAGTGCCAGGCGTGTTGGCTCACACCTATAATCCCAGCACTTGGGAGGCAGAGGCAGGAGGAGTGCTGCGTGTTTGAAGCTCACATGGGCTACATAATGAGTTCAGGGCCAGTCTGAACTACAAAATCAGAACCTGTTTCAAAAACTGAAGAAAAAAAGAAAGAAAATGATCATGAGGTCATCAGATCATTGATGTTTTCAAATATATGTGATTGAATGGTGAAATATAGCTCATATTAAACTTTACTTGTAAGATTGCATTAAGTGAATAAATTCAAGTATGTTTGTATAGATGATGATAGAAAATTAGATTACATTCTAGAAGGTTCATACCACATGTAATCAGACTTAAACAACTGCGACACTCACCAAGCTGTTGAGTTCATAGCAACCGACCTTACTGGATGATAAACATTTGCTTGGAAATTGCACGTAGAATTCCTATGCCAGGCCCCATTGACACTCATTTACGATCATTTACTCCCACTCTCAGGCTCTAGCCATACTGGACACACATGTCGTTTCCGCTAGTGGGACAACACACCCCGTCTTAGCCTCCCCCTATAAACCCACTTCTTCACCCTGACACACCTCAAGTGTCACCTCCTCTCACTGTTCCCACAAAAGCGTGATCTATCTTCTAGTATCACGCAGCAGTTCCAAGTCAGCACTCTGAAGGCTTTGCACACCCATGTCCTCCCATACCTTCCACAGGAACTATGTTATTTAACTGGAATGTCCCATGTTGTCTACCACATAGTAGACATTGGATGAATATGTAATGACTAATATAATAAACGATTACACAACATAAAGTCTGAGTCTTGTTTTTCACTTTACATAGTCATTTACTTAAATCATGAATATTAAAGGAAGATTAAACCTTATAATGGGTATTTTAACTTTAGCTGACTGTAAATACATACGTAAAGTGAATACATATTGAAAATTGAAAAAAAAAATCCAAGTTTTAGGATATGATTCAATAGCTGATATTTGGAGTAAAAAAAAAGCCCTGAAATTTGTCCTAAGCTTCCGGACCTGGAAAAATAATAAAAAGAAACTCATTTTCCTTTTTCTAGCTCTACTACTATTTATTTATTACTATATATTTTTTTCATAAAATGAGGTCAGTAATACCTCCTTTTCTTTTATCACAAAATAAAAAAAGAAATTTATGTAACTATCTTTTCCTTATAAACTAAAATCTAACGCCTGATTATTACTGAGCCAAAAAAATCGATAGTGCATTTTTGCAGAGAAATAATTAAGGCTGATGATCATTTAGCCCGATCACTGTCTAGAATACTTAGGGAGAATTTTCCTTTGAGAAATAAAATATTCATCATTTCTAATTATAAATGGTACTGTTGTCAAGACAACTTTCCTCATGAGGGATAGGATTATTCCAAAAGAATCCTCTATAACAATTTTAAATTGTCAGTTCTTGTTTACTAATGAAAACACAGTATTTTCTACTATTATCTTATTAATCCAAATGTCCTCAAGAAATAAAATAATATTACTCAGGAAAGATTTCAATAGAAACATCTTTCTTAGATTTCATCACAGAAGAACTGAACTGTGTAGCCCTTCTATGAAAAGAAGGGAGCCCAGAATTAATGCAACATCAGAAGCACACACAATAGTGTTAGTATGCCCCATTAGATCCTGGCCGTTGGGGCAAAATGATATTCTGCAGCATGAAGAACAAAAGGGTAATTGGGTATAATAAGGATCTAATTTTAGCAAACATGAATCTATTTGGCCATCGCTTATAAGCGTGATTCACTGCTCCATTTCTAAAAGAGACATTATCACACTGAAACGTACAAACAGACAATGTACTTGTCACGTTCTGCAGATTGTAATAAAGATGTGTCCAAAATGCTCTATGTTCTGAATTATAAAAATGTAGGCATTATTTGTAAGTTTGCATATATAAAATACTTATACTTCTTAAAGTTCTTTCATGCCTCATTTTATCTGCCAAATACTTTTATAGGTAGATCAGGTGTATGGTCCTCTAGCCAATAGGAAATTACCTGCTCATTCATTCACTCTTTCATTCATTCATTCATCAAATTTACATGAAGTACAAACCACATAGCAAATAACATAGAATATTGTGTACAATACATGTAGATAATACATAGCATAAATGTGTATATAATGTGTGCATATATTATGTATATATACACTACATATTGAAGAAATATAAAAGTAAATACTACATACATATAATTTATATTGTGATGGCAAATCTATGTTTTTCTTTAAGACAAAAGATGTTACTGTATGAGTTGTTTTCCAAACTAAAATTTCAGTATTCAGGTTTAAATGAAGTCTTGGCATTTTGGATAAATAAGTAGGTTCTGGATTCTGGTTTGGACACTCATCTGCCTCAATAAAGTTCACAGTCCCTGGTATATAACAGAACAGAATAGCACAGTACATATTATATACTATAAACTATATACAATTGTCTAACATATACTATATGTTGAGGGAATATAAAAGCTATTAAGGTTAAATTTTTGTTTAGAAAATTCTGTGTCAGATCCAATTATAATATATAAAATAAAAATTCACTGTTCTTTTATATGTTAGAGTTCCCGGTAACATTATCATACTTCAATGAAACTGTAGCAGAAACTAATTTATAAAGAAAACAGGAAGACTTGCATAAGAGAAAAATATATATGTATATATATTTCTTCTGTTTCTAAAATTAAATAATAGTATTTCTCTTAAAATTTAAAATAATTATGTCCACTGTCATTTTAGCTACTAAATAATAGCAAGAAAACACCAAAACATTTTTGTTGTGGAGGATAAAGAGAATGTATGTGTCTTTCTGAGAGTGTGTGTGCCTACATATCTATGTTTATGAGATTCCTCAATCGCTATTATTATACTTCATAACATAAAGTATTTAGATAAAATTGCAGAGAAATTTTAAGTTTTATATATTATAAACTAAAAACAAATGAATGTCCTTGCATTCACTTAATAAAGAGTGCAAGTCCATGTTCCTTGTCAAGATGAATGTAAATCTCCAAATAAATTTTTTTCCAATCTCCGAGAATGTCTCGTGACACAATACACTGTATAATTTCAGAAAAGTGAAACCATTCCCCTTTCTTTACCGAGAATAGAATACAGAACTAAACAATTATGGATATTCAATACCACCCTAAATGTTTCATTATGGTAGACCCTGGATTTAGTCAAAGGTATTTATTTTTTTAGAACAAGAATATATGTGATTTTAAAGGTGTATATAATAGTCATGTAACTTTCATTATAATATAAATTTGATTAGTTTGAAGAGTAAGAAAAAGTTTTGTATCTCTATTAATCTCATCTTAATATGCTGTATCAAACAGATTTTTGTGAGCATTAAAATGTCCTGTATTTCTACACTGACTTTTATCATGACAAGTTTATATTTTGAAGTTTTACATTAAGTCTATCATACAGGAGAAAACAGTGACCCTGACTTCAGAGTTTCCTAGGCAAGATCATAATAATTTAATACTTTTAGCATGAATAACTAGATGAAAATTAGTATAAAATACTGTGTCATTTTTGCAATGCCTGTTATGAAGCTCTATAGACATCAAAGCAAGGGAACTGTTTTGGCTCTGACCAAGAGGCCACAGCAGTCACGCCAGGTAACAATGATAGAATATGGCACTGGCTCCCCCTGTTGGACCTGAAATGTCCACATTTCTGACCATCATCTCATAGACCAAGACATAGACAGAGTGAAAGAGAGAGAGAGAGAGAGAGAGAGAGAGAGGCAGGCAGGCAGGCAGGCAGGAGGCTGGCAGGCAGACAGAATATCAAAGGTTATTATCTTGGAAATATACATTTCATCACACTTTCTGACAAAGCAAGTCATAAAAATCTACAAACAAACAAAGAGTTTTCAATTCGGTGAAATAGGTAAAACATGCAAGGCAGATACAAAATCTCAGGGACACTATTATCTTATTCCCCATCAAATTCAATGTGTAGATAAAATGTACCACTAAAATCATGTGAAAATAGTAAAACAAACAAACAAAAAACCTCATTTTTTGAAACAAGTATACAAGAAAACAAAATATTTTCTCCTTTAAAAAATATATTTTCAGATAGCTTTCTGGTAAGAAAATTTGGTTTTTTATATAAACATTTAAAAGAACTTTTGAAGAACTGTGTACACTCTAAGTGCAATGCAGTACAGAGCTTTATTTCTGTTTATAAACAATGCTGCTATGATTTCATCTTAGGCTGTCTTGTCCTGCTTGTCCTGGCAGGCTGAAAACTGCTGTGGCCAGAGGGGGAGTTAATAAAGAGCAAATACGTACACAGGAAAGCCTGTACAATATAGTCCCTGACACAGATGTCAAGTTACAACCGTATTAACAGTTATTTTACAGGTTTTTTTAATCATGCAAAAGTTTAACTCTCAATTTCCAAACAAATATACTGCTATCAAATTCTGATTCTATCTCACTTCAGCAAGGGCTCTGCTGCACATTTTAAAGGGAAAAAATGGAAAAAAGTTAAAAATTACAACTAAGTCCAAAAATTTCCTTAACTTCCAGAAACATATATAAAAGACATTCCCATCATATCATAATATTTTTAATTCATAAAGCTGTTTTAACATTGTATTATTACTTCTCTTAAAATCTGGTCACTTAGACTGGAGAAGGCCTTACCAAGGAGGCCTTACCAAGAAATTCAGAATAAGAAGAAGCTGAAATGCCCTCAACTGACAGGAATCCACTGAAGGATATTGTTTGTCTTTTAAAGAACAAGTCTGAAGACAACTCCTGGGTCCTGCTTTCCCCATAGGTACACAGACTCTGGGACCATTGTGTAAGAAACAGAAAAGAAAGAGACAAATAGTGAAATTGGTTTCTTCTGAAAATTCCTATAGGACCACTTTGTTTCTAGAAAACAAACACAAAATATCCATCCCTGGTGCTCTTTTCTGCAAAATGCCTTTAGGACCCAGCAGTCAGACAAACACTGGTATAGTTTTTTGGATGCATATGGATTAAATAGGCTGTGTGTACAGCCTGGGAACTGAACCAGTATGTACAATATTGTTTCTATGGGAAAACATGCTCTGCATTCTAAATAACTTACAAGCTCCAAATTCTAAATAACTTACAAATATTTGCAATACACTAATACAACAATTTTGTTATGAGGCATACTATGAAGACATACTGCCTTCAGGAAATAACCGCCTTCCCTACTGTGAAGACATACTGCCTTCATGCTGGTCTCCTTTTTCCTTTTATTTTCTTTTAAACCTCTCACGTTTTTAGTTTTCCAAAGTAATGAAAATGCCATAGTATACACAAAGATGTATCATTTCTTGTTTGCAAAAATACTAGGACTTATTCAGAAATTTTTATTAGCAATGTGAACACACAAGAAAGTCTCCAGCAATTTCAATCAGATTCTACTGCTAGTTACTCCGCCTTATTCTGTTAGCCCACTGGCATTTACTAGAAAGACGATTTTGCCTAGAGAATCTCAAAAATACAAGTTCCACATTTTGCTGTGTACTGAACACAGATTTTACTATACTAAGTTTCTAATTTATCTGGAAAGACTCGTCATTTGCTAATAGCTCATTCAAAGCACACAAATTCTTAGCATTCAAGTAGAATTTGCCTTTAACCTCAATCATAGCCATCAGAATATCTTACAAGTATGAAATGGCTGCAAAAAACAACTTCTTTCCAAATTTTGTACTTCAGGAAAATAAAACATTTCATATCAGGTTACTCCTTTAATTATCAATGTATTACTAAACAGGTGAATCTCTTTTCAGACTCAGCGAGTCCTCTTTTTTTTTTTTTTTTTTTTTTTTAAGGTTTTTGGAGACAGGGTCTCGCTTTGTGGTTCAGGCTGGCCCTGAGCTCAGCCTCACACTCACATCACAGCAATCCTCCTGCCTCTGCCTCCCGAATGCTGGGATTACAGGCGTGAGCCACCACGCCCGGCACTGTAGTATGTGGTACTGGTTGCTGCTGGGTGTGGGTCTCCACGCTCTATTTTTAACTATTTTAAAAGGTTTTATTAAAGTGGGTATGTTAAAGATTTTTTAAAAAATCAGGGTGACTATATGCAGACTTTAAAGAAATGTATGGAAAAATCACAAAACTGCAGAAGAAGTTGATAAAGAAAGTCTAGGACCAAGGAAAGCTTTTAAAATGACAGTCCCAAAATCAAAATATACTAATATGTTAGTATATTTTGTGCACCTACCACCTTCAAGGACAACTTAAACGCTGACTGCATGCAGCACTAACCTAAGCAGAGAACAAGGGGCAATTTCACCCTGGTACTGGGAAATTATGAACAGAACATATCAAGTTGGCAATGGCGTCCTTTTCATTCATTTTTACACGGCTTCAACCTCCCCGAGAGTGTGCAGTTCACTTTGCTTTTCAGAGGTTAAATTCAGCTAAACACATGCATTTGTTCACTTCCCAGACACCCCACCACACGGAGCCAAGGGAGTCCGGCTAAAGGAGCACAGTCAGTCAGGTAATGCACGATAATATTTACATCCACAAAGCCAAGTATGCAGTAACAAAGGGAAGGTGGTTACTTCCGGTAGTCTGAGTGGAATGTACATTCTTGTGTCTCAGAGTGGAAGATGAGGGCACAAAGGGGCTGTTTACCAGTCAATCACTTGTCAGTCTTCCAGGTTCTCTACAAACACTGCTTGTAGGAGAAAGCTTCTTTACAGACTGCTGTCATTAGAATTTTTAAACACAGCGATAGACACATTTTCTACAACTACTAAATTAAATCACCACAAACAAAAGGAAACGGAATGTCATGGCAACTATTGTGTAACTGAAAAACTACATTTTAACACTTATTTCCAGTTCTTAGAATTGATTCAATTTTCTTAGTCTCTAATTAAACATTATACACTCATTATTTTTTTCAAGTTTTATTATTATATGTAAGTTGAGTAATAAGGTAAGCAAAATGTTAATTAATATCTCTGCATTTAAACAGAATATGAACTACTGAGCTAGTTTATTTTTCATAGGCACAGTAGAAGGGAATGAATGGGAATTGGTTCAGTGTGCGGGTGGTGTCAGAATCGTTACTGTGCAAAAGGTCAGCGGACAGCGATCCAGCGATTCATAGGCAACTCCTCCGAACATACTTCTGGTTCCTGGACATGTTTTAGAGTTAAACCAACTTCACAAATGGCACAAGTGTTTAAATCCAGTGAAAAACGTCCCCTCTAAAGCATTGTGTGATAAAAGAAAATGACAACTTCATCATAGAACTCTGATAACATTTAGTTAATATCTCCCCTTTGCTTCCTTTCTTTTAAAAACTGACTTTAAGAAAAATCAAAATTGTAAATTCAAGATTTCCTTATAACTACATTTTCTTGATTAAGCACAGATTTAAGGATTTTAGGAGAAAAAGACCATTGTGCTGAAAAAGCAATTTTGAAATTACCTCCTTAAAAACCCTTTGAAATCAATATACTCTGAGTTTTTATTTTATTTCACTTTAACTTGTTTCTCAGGTGGTTTCTGAGGGCAGGGATAGGGAATAGACTGAATTGACAATGAAGAAGTCAAGCTTCAAGGACAAGTTATTAAGATTACTTCACAGTATCTTCTGTTCAAGCACAAACCTGACCATGGAATGTCTGCAAAGGTCCCGGACAAAGCAGGCATCAGCAGCACAAATTGGTATTGCTCCATTTAAAGTTTTAGTAATATCTTTTCATTGAAATGGAAATGGAAATTCATTACCTCAGAGATTTTTCAAATTAAGATTATTGCACACACAGTGTTTCAGGAGAGGGGCCTCTGGGAGTTTTCAAGAGTAGTTTTCAAGGGCTGTTATCATAATTGCTTCAGAGATTCTGGTTAAAATACATATTGATACTTTTTGTCATAGTCAGTATTAAGTGGAATTCAGTGGTGAAAAATTTAAAGTTAGGAAGGTTCTTGTGTAACTGCCCCACAGTGGAGAAGTCCCACCCTGAACAGGGGTCTTACTGGGCAGTCACTTTCGATGTCAAGTTATTCTCATCTTTCTGAGCTGTTATTTGATTTTTCTTGGGAAGCATAACACCTGGTAGATTTCAAATTTTGAAATTAAATATCTTTTCAGTTATCTCTTCCAAACATTCCAAGTCACTTCAAGCTATTTTCCTATGTGATATCACTCAAGACTCTCAATATCTACTTGTTTACTTCTGAGTATCTTCACCTGCCAGGGTTGCTATTAGGACGTCTCTTCTAAATATGAGGAACAGTCTGCTTTATGGATGTGAGCAGATACAAATTTGATTCACAGGTTTATCACGAAGCTAAGCACCTTTTAGCCAGGACAATTTTTCAGCTTTCTTATCCACAAACTAAGTATGTAACAGCTCTTAAAAGAATTTTGTGTGCATAATCTGAAAACCTGTATATAATTTCTCGCAAAAGTGTCAGGCAAAACAAATGCAAATTTCTTTTTCTTCTCTCCTTAGATGTAAAAACATTAGCCAAAATTTAAAACAAAACAAAACCTTGAAAGTACAAATGGAGAACTTAGGAGGAAAAAAAAATAACACATCATTTTTTCTACAGACTTGCTGAATTTAAACCACAATGTAAGAGACATAAAACCAAAAGAAACTATTACCTTTGTGTGTTCCTTTGGCTGTGTGTTCCAGTGTAATGCCCTCAATACATGGGTATTTCCTAAACACCAAAACAGTAGGAAGAAACAATACATACAATCTACCATCCTTTAATTTTAAGGAAATAGCCTTAAACTCTGACAAACGCATACATAGGGAACAGTAAGAAAAAGTAGCTTGCCCCTGGAGCAGGTGGAGACCAGCAGAAGACTTAGGGGCACCTCTCCCCCTGGAGCCCGGACTCCTGAGCCACAGGAAGGGGTCTTCCATACAGCTTGGTGACTGTGGGTTGTTCACCTGCATCTTTCCCTGAATTTGTAAAGTCCTTCCCACCATTGGAACAGTATCATCCCTTTACTCTACTATGGGCAATAAAGGCTACACAAATAGCTCTGTGCCCCCAGTTCTTCACATAACAGAAGACAGGACTATGGTATTAGGAACGAAGCCAAGCTATGATTCTGAACCCTGTCAGAGTAGGAATGCTTTACCTTTCGTGATTATTTCACCTTACTGCAGGTCAGGACTTCCCTGGGTAATCATAGGCACATCAACTACAATCAAAATGCTGAGGAAACGGATTACTTTTCTATTCATGTGGGCTTTATCTACAACTTTAAAATTTATTCTCTACATGAGACCATCTTACTGTACATATAGCTAGGTAGTTTTATTGGAAAAAACCTCTACCTGTGGGTTAAAGTCTCAATGAAGCCCAGTTTACCTTTCCAGAGCTCTAAAATTACACCAATCTACATTTCACAGTTCCACCATCTTTCTTTAATCCAGTAGTAGAAATAAGAATTTATTCTCATCCCTTTTAACCACTGCAAGTAAGGTTATTCTCATTATACAAATGCTGTTTCTTGTCCCATGCTTTTAGAAAATACAGAAATTAACTTAAAATTTAATCTGAATACTGCCTTCACAGCTAGAAGGTCACAATTGATGCATAATCCTCTAGAGTTTCATACTATCCATGTGATTCAACTCAAGCCACAGACAGAAGTATTATCATTGTTTCACTGCTCAATCACAAAGTAATGGGGAGAAAGGCTTAGGAGGCTAAAACTCCTCAGCAAACAAAGAATCTCATGAAAGAATCTTCTAACCAAATATACAGTCACATTTTGACCAGTTTAACTGACAGAAGAAATACATTTTTTCTTCAATGTAATCATCCTGTCAGATCTCACACAAACAACTGTGGTTTAATTACTGCTAATAAACAGGAAAAAGGATGCTACAGGTCAAACCTTGAAACAGATTTTCTAAACACTACCTACTTGGTACTATGAAAGCCATGTTTCACAAATTCTCATTTTATTTTTTATAACAAAACTTTGGTTATGTTGCTCAACACCACACATTTTGAACTAATTACATCTTGATTCCAATTAAGACACTCTAACTCCAAGCACAGGTGGCCACTCTGTGATTAGAAATCTATCATTCATTCTCTATAACTCAGAAGCAGAGAAGAACTGGAGTCCTTTCTTCTAGTTAAAGGTTAGAGTATGACAATGAATGCAGAAAGATGATTCACCGTAATCTGCCTGTCTGCACTAATAATTGGCCAATGATACTTAAAATTAGCAAATATTCTTCCCCAGAAAGGACTGCATCATCGGGATTTGGACAAAGCCTGGAACAAACCAGAGCCATATGCCATCTGTTTTCTACTTCAGCACATGCAGAGGAACAAATGATTCATGTTCACCATATGCAGACAGACACACTGGTGAATATAACCACTAGGAGTTCTCTGCCCTATGTTCATTCCTTCCTTTTTTAAAACACCTAACAATGCCATGAAGGGAAGGCTGTGAATCATTTTTGAAAACTATCAGAGCATTGGGATTATAAAGTCAAAGATTCCTCTGTAGTTCTAGTTCTAGGAACTGAATAAACACATAAAACTACATTCAATCTCTACTATGAAGCTCAGTGAAGAGAGAGTTGAGATAGATGAGCAATGATTGTGTAAACAGAATTCTGGATGATAAAGATAAAGGACACCTACTCTATCTTTGAGTGAAGTCTAATAAACGGAAATTCTGAGCCATCTTAATGCTCAGTTATTATAACAAAATATCTAAAACCATGAGATACATAAAGCATAAAATTTTATTTGGCTTACGGTACCAGAGAGACCCAAAAGCATGGTCCTAGCATCTACTCACTCTCAGGTGAGGGTATCCTCGGTACACAGTGACAAGCCACAGCATCACAGGATGACACAGAACAACTGTGCCAGCTGGGGTTTCTCTTCCCCTTATAAAGTCCTTCATGCTACCATGGGATCCTTCCTGGGGCTTGCAACCTTATTACTGCCCACAGAACCCCCTTCAAATTCCTTTAGCAAGGTCTCTGGAAATGAATTCACAACACACACTCTGTTTATATGAAGCCTCCATTTTACAGGATGAAGCAGAAAAAGAAATCTGGAAATGGTATAATTAGTATCTACTTCTGTTAGGACTACATGAATTTTCTAATCATGTAATTTTAAAGTGTATACTACCACGATACAAACCAGTATCTTCATGTGCTTTTTCTTAAATGACAAGATAAGGTATATATGTAGACTAATGATGTAAAAACTTAAGAGATCAGAAGTTAAAATGCAGATGAGAAAAGTATCATGGAACACACAACCAAGAACATATAATGACAACAGTAACAACTTAACAAAAGCTTGTATTCTATGCCTCGCTCTGACCTTACATGGACCTTAAATTTCCCTCAGAAGCCTGGAAAAACAGGTTTTACTATTTCTACATCAGAAAAACAAAATTCTAAGAGGCTCAATTTTGTGCATATAGACTGAAACTTGCCACAACAGAAATATGAGCTCAGTGTTCGTCGCGGGTTAATGGACTGTTTTATACTTCTGGTGACAAATAACTGACATCTGTCCAAATCTGGCTGCAGTAATAAGCAAAATTATCATCTCACACAACAAAGTCAGAGATCGGTCAACCCATGGCCTTCTCTATCCTTTCCTTTCTCCTTTCTCAGCATCAGTTTGTTCAAAAGCTTTGCTGTCATCTCCACGTGATCACCAGTGCCAACCAGGGTTTCATGCTTCCTGATTCTTATCAGCATGGGAAAGAGGAAGGAAGCAGGGCAGAGAAAAAAGGGAAAAAGGAAAAGAGGAGGGGCTCTAGGCCTTTCCATCAAAGCAGTGGGATACACTGACATGGCGCACTTTTGATAGAGAGGTGCAAAGAAGTACTGTGCATTGACTGCTGTGAATGAGTGGGCATCCCGAAGGGGCGTGAGGATGGCTAGGTGACTGAATCAGATGAGGAGTTACAGGGAAAGAGAATGGAGCTGGTGATGCAAGTGGGGAGGAGGGTTCACCACAGTTTAATGTACAGACATTTCAGAAATTAAAGCGAATGTTATTTTAAATTGGCGTGTACAGCAGACAAACTCAGGAGAACACTGGTATTTCTAATAACAATGTTAGAACAGATATTGGAGACTATTCCAAGTGTAAGTGCTTTCTTGATTCCCAGCCTTATTCAGCTTCACAATAATTTGGAGAGGCAATTATGTTTCACTCAATCCAAGCCTTGTCCTGTTCTCCCACCAAATCTTCTGTCTCTACCACTGCACACTGAGCCATGTGCCAGTTTTTAGAAATTACATAAAACTTATCACAATGCATCTCCAGGAAAACAAACAAACAAAAAACACAACAGACTCTAATAACAATGGAAATCTGTGATCAATTTGCCCACTAAACCATATGGTGGTATTTTCAAATAGAAACTTTTTTTTAAATTGAAATCTTTATTGGTACATTTTATTTATATATATATATGTATATGTATATATATATATGTATATGTGTATGTATATATATATATGTATATGTGTATATATACATGAATATATATATGTGTATATATATATATATATATCATGATTGCATTCAACAATGAGAATTTGTACCAGTACATGACACAACTTAATTCTCATTTTTTACCATAGCCCTACCCACCCTACCACCCCCACCCCCATATACATAAACTTTGTTTCCTTTCTTTTTTGTTACAGTCTCATTATTTTTCCCCTTCACCCCATTTTGCTTTAGTATTTTCTATTTCACAATATATAACACATTCTAGAACTCATTTACATCTTTATTTTCTCATACCAGAGAAAAGATGTGATATTTACACATCTGTGACCTATTTATTTCACTTATGAGGATGTCCTCAAGGTACATCCATTTGAGTATAAATGATTCAAACTTATCATTTTTTATGGCAGAGTAATACTCCATTTTGTAGGAAAACCACAGCTTTTTTATCCAGTTTCCAGTTGATGGACACTTGGGTTGTTTCCAAGATGTAGCAATCACAAACTGAGCTGCTATAAACATGGGTGCACATATGTCACTGTGATATGAATATTTTAATTCTTGTGTGTATATCCCTAGCAGAGCGATGGCCGGGTCAAATGGGACCTCCAATCCTAAATTTCTGAGGAATTTCCAAACTGATCTCCTCAGGGGTTGTACGTGTCTACATTCCCACCAACAGTGGAGAAGTGTTCCTTCTTCTCCGCAGCCTCACCAACATTTGTCGCTGGCTAATTCTGAAACTGCAGCCATTCTTTGTGGAGTGAGATAGACCTATTTCTTTCACCATGTACGAAAATGAAATCAAAGTGGATTAGGTACCTAAACATTAAAACAGACACACTAAACCTGCTACAAAACAGGTTAGGTAAAACTCTTGAAGACAATGGTTTAAGGAAAGATTTCATGAACAAATCCTCCATAGCACGAGAATTGGTAGAGGAAATCGATAAATGGGATCTCATCCTATTGAGAGGTTTCTGCACAGCAAAAGAAACCACCAGCAGAGCGAAAAGGCAACCAACAATATGAGAAAGAATCTTTACCAGCCGCTTCTCAGACAAAGAGCTACTATCTAGAATATATAAAGGCCTTAAAAAAAATCAATCCACCCAAATTTAAAGACTCAATTCAAAAATGGGCATCTGAAATGAACAGAAACTTTTCAGAGGAAGAAATAAAAGCAGCTAAGAAGTATATGAAGAAATGTTCAACATCACTAGTCATTCAAGAGATGCAAAGGGAACTTTTTAAAAAAATAAATAAAACCATGTAGAATATTACTGAACTTGAGTTTTATTCCCAAAGAAAATTTTCTGTTTTAATGGCAGAAATTTAACATGGATGAAAACTTTTAAAAAATAATGAATTTTAAAAACCCAAAACTTAGAAGAAAAGCCTTCCTTTATCGACACAGTAAGCATTTATTTAGCTGCTGCTAGGCGCTTAGCCCTATAATAATTGTTCTAAGAAGCATAGAAATGAAAAAAAAAAAAAAAGAGAGACTTCAAGTTCTCAAACTGTAGGGAAGAGAAACTAGAGACAACCTCATCAGGGCATAGGTTGGCTGCAACACACAGCTAACAGAAAAAGAGAAAAGATCCCATGTGGCATGGCTGTAAAGGAGGATGTATTTGCATTTGTGATGGACAGTTCTAAAGTCATTTAGTCAAAAAGAAGTTCTAAATAAAGACTCAAATCTAAGGTGATAACCAGATGACTACAATAAGATCTCTGCTGTAATATTCTGTTGACACCCAAGGTGCACACGTAAAATACTAACGCTTTTGTGTGCTTTTTTGATTTTCTCAAAAAAAGAAGACATGCTTTGATTTGAAGCAAGAAATGTAACAACTCTCCTGAGTCATTTCTGCAAGCTCGGAGTAAATCCAGATCACAAGCAGAGCACACTTCCTGAATGCAAACTTCACTCTTCCCACTAAACAGTCTATGGTGCTGGGCCTGGCGAGGGGCTGCTGACCGCTGATGCCGGGACACAAGCACCTCCATGGGGTCACTCCCACTGTAGGACACAGTCTGTGATCCCCAACTGAGCAGTCTAATTCCCCTTCTCTGTAAGGCTGGATTTGCTGAGATAAGATAATGGCCTTTAATGTGCAGGCACTGTGACTTCCTCTCCACCCCTTGTGCAGGGAAAACAATTTAGGCGGAAAGGAATAAATCGCTGGATTTAATACAGTGATCAAACACAAAAAGCCTAATAAAAATGTCAGAAGTACATACTTGAGAATGGCAAGAACTGTAGAAGTGCACAAACAGTGCCCGCTGTGCCTTAGCAACCCACATGAGGACACGTGAGGAGACCCAGCATCCGCCCAGTGGCTTTCTACTGTCTTAGCCATTTCCATTCTGGGGGCATTTTGTAGCAACACTATCTTATGTGCAAATTAAACATGGCAAAATTATTCACCCAAATAACCACAAATACACAAAATGTGCCAAAAGAACTGGTAAATGATAGAAAAGATATGGAATAGGCCTCTCTTCAGAGTCTCATAAATAAAACAGATACGCTATCCCATAGGGAACAAATCGGTACACAAAAACCACCTAAGTATATGAGTCCTTAGATATATGGATTGAACAAGTTTACTGATTGCTGTTCCCTTTACATTTGAATGTTATCAAAGAACACACGTGAAGATATTAGAAAGATAAGCTTTTTGATGCCTTCTGTAGCTCATCTACCATAAAGGCTGACTGAATGGGGCCTTTGTCTTCCTTGCACTCCTCCTTCAGCCGGTGAATACTTGGGCGCCCAATACATGCGCATAGTGCTCTGTGGAGAATGGAGAACACCACCACCCCTTAGGGCTCAGCAATCCATGGAAAGCAGTTTTGTTAGCTGGCAAATAATGGTACTGGAAGAACTGAACAATTTCTATATTATACTATATTTAGTCAACACCGAAATGTTTCATTCCGTAGACTAGAGTAAGTGGAAACATGAAATCTGTTGTTTGGAATTACGAGGCAGCAGAAGGAAAGGAGTTGTGCAGGTTGGTGGCACCTTGGGAATGGCAGCTGCCCCTGCAGAGAGTCTGTAAAGCCGCAGCTGGCTAGGACTAAAGCCAGGTGGGATTCCAACATGCCCGGAGCTTGACTGGATGGATGAAGAGCTCCCCAAAAACAAGTGAGCAAAAAGGTAAGAAGAGGCTGTGGACAGCGTATCTCCACACAGCTAAGCTTAATTGAGACCAAAAAAAAAAAACACACACAGTAAGAATCTCTTTTAAGAGAGTAGTAAATGTTTGGTTATTTGTCCCAGTTGAAGAGTTATCTGACGCACAAAACCAGTTCACAATAACTGAACTCTGCGGAGCTAACATTTCCTCACTTAATCCCCCCCTGGGACTCTGATGTAATATTCTAAATAGCCTCACCCTTAAGAAGATGTAAAGGCTCAGGAGTTGTGTAACACGTGCCAAGCCACAGCTAGAAGACACTACAGGTGGATCAAATTCTGGCAATCACTACAAAGCCTGTATTTAACTCATTCAACTAGCATTTCTTTTTTTTTTTTTTTTTAGGTTTTTTTGAGACAGGGTCTCGCTTTGTAGTTCAGGCTGGCCCTGAGCTCAGTCCCCAACTCATCACAGCAATCCTCCTGCCTCTGCCTCCCAAGTGCTGGGATTACAGGCGTGAGCCACCACGCCCGGCACTGTGGTATGTGATATTGGTTGCTGCTGGGCGTGAGTCTCCACACCCAGCATAGGTATGTGGTCACCAGGGATCGAACCCAGGTCCTTGCGCTTGCAAGACAGGCGCCGGAACCATTGAGCTAAATCCCAGGCCCTCAACTAGCATTTCTTGCACAAAGACTATGAGACAGCAATTGAGTAAGGAAAATATTCAAGACACTAAATGATTTTAGAGTTTAAGGATAAAAATAAAACAGGGTAGGGCAAAAAAGAGAGTGGCACAGTCTGCTTTTTTATGCAAAGGGAACTGAAACTATTGCAAAGTGCAAGGTCTTATTCATTTATTAACAGCCCCAAAGTAAGCCCTTGAAGTAAACCTCAGCGGGAAGGACACAGTTGACTGTGCTGATTATACTCTTAAGGTCATGTAATCAGCAAAGAACTTCTAACCTTGCTCTTAAAAATAAATATCTGTAATACTGATTATTATTAGAAGTGAAGTATTTCTATTATATTTATTTTAAAAAGTAATCTCATTTAAGCCCTAACTTGGTTTTATGACTCTTTTTTTTTTTTCTCATGTTGCTTGCTCAGTGTTTAATCTAACTAGCAATGATGGTGAAAGCAACAGGTAAGCTGGGGAAATAAAGAGAAAGGACAGGATCTTCGATAATAATCTCTTCAAGTCCCTGGTGAGAAACACCAGGCGAGTGAATTTTCAAAGTTCCCTTGAAAGAATTACAACATCGTGTCTTCTATGATTTAAATGGAATAAACAGATGAAGAGGAAGGCTATGTAATGAAATAATTGTGAGAAACAAACTTTGGAGCAGTTAAGCAGATCTCTTTATTGCAGTATACTCAGGAGTTGTAGTACACAAGTGTCGTCAGTCATAACCACAGAGGATGCGCATTCCACTACTGTCCAGCACATCCGGCCACACAAGAGTACTTTTAGATTTTTCCAAAGCACCCTTTAGGCATCACTTCTCTAACATGTAGTACAGTATAAAATTGGTCTACAAATAAATGGAACACAAGGCAAAATATGTGAGAATTGGCAAGAAGAATAGTAATTTTAAAAATATGAAGCTGAATCTTCTTTTTAAAATAAGACCAAAGTATCTCGTAACTGATCCACACCGATCATCATACAGCATTTACTTCGAAATAATGAAACTTCTCTTAAAACATGTTCCCCTGCAGCTGAATAGGCTATTTTTCAAATACAAATTACTTGACATTAAAAACAAACTGACATCTGTACACTATTGTTGATTTAAACTATTTTCCTTCCATTTTTGAACCAGATACCTTTTTAAAGACATGACTTCTAAACAGGAAGTGAGTTGAAGAAAAACATCTGTGCACTGGAATAAAATGCAGCTATTTACAGTTCATTTTTGTTCATCTGTAATATTGCATTCACATTATTCATCTGATTTTGATACAATTTCCAACTACTGGTCAGCAAAATGATCCTGATTCACTCAAGAGGAAAACCTCACTGATAATACTGATAGAGTCCACTGCATCAGGCATTGCTGTGATAGCGACAAGAATTAGGAAAAACTTTTTCCTATGCCCTCAAGTGAAAACTCTTGTCCTGAAATATCACAACCCATCTACTCTGTTTCTAATATAACTGACATGGCCACAAGTGTGATCCACATGAATTCAACTTTGTAATTTCAAACACGCTATTTGCTGCAGTAATTTTGCCGGTCAGCTAAATTACAGGGGATTACGTGGTGGGTGGGTGGAATGAGGGAAAAAGTATTTCCTTTTATCAAATGTAACTGTGTCCATGCCCTCATGTTCCTGTGTAAAGAAAGAACGACCCAAGGTGGTCACTTGAGTACCCACATAACACTGTTCCTTGAAACTATTCATTAGGTGTAAAGTCATTCTCCTTAAAGGGAGGGGAAACACCACACCAAAGCAGAGACCCGCCTCTCAGAAACACTCCAGATCCCACTTTCCTGCAGGGTATTCAGCTTCCACACATTCCATTCTCAAAAGGTCAGGAAAATTAATCGTCCACCAGGCAAAGCATTTCCTAAGGAGAATTATAGAAAATGATGTTCTGGGCCCTCAAGCCTGTTCTTGAAAAGATGTAACACAAATATAAACACATAAACCTTAAACAACCAACTCCAGTTTTTCTCTCTCAATTTGCCTCATGTGATTTATAACTTGTTTCTTCCTGCTACCATTTACGACGTTTCTGAGGCAGGTGATTATGGAAACCACTCCAGCTCCACACCACTTAGCTCGCATTGAGGGATTATCAAGTATGCAGCAAACTACTTAATAATGAACAAATATCAAATCTCCTTTAATTGATTTTTTTTAAACTTAAGGCTTCAAACAATTCACACATAATAGGAAAACTATGCAAAATACAAGCAGGCCATCTTTATTAACAAAGACACTGCCTTTATTTTTAAATTGCTAACAGGAAAGAGAACAATATCAAAATCACTCTTCCACAAGCTAATTTCCTATTCCCTGGCTCCATACCATGAATAATTCCACCACTGAAATTCTTGTAAATCCTATGAAAATTTCCCTGTCAAATTTTGAAAAAAAAAATTAGAACATATCTTTGACCTACCCTCTTCCCACAACTAGTTTTGAACATCCTTAGAGACTGAAAGACTTTATGATCAATTTTGAAATATGTCCCTCTCTCTCTCTCTGATTTACTATATACTTTATAAGCAAGGAAACTGATCCTCAGAGGGCAATCACGGAACTAAGGTCAGACTTTCACACTAGTGATCAGAACAGCCAGAAATGTAAACATTCAGTCTCTCCATCCAATATTGTTTTCATGCCACAATGTACTTCCTGCAAAATTCAAATATTGTTAGGATCTTTCTCAGTCTTAATTTGTCTACCATGTAATCTTAGTCTGAGAGTATTTACTCACCAACACGCAATAGGCTACCAAAAAACAGGAAAAAAAATGCATATGATTCCTCGCAAAATTCACATACAAGCTATGATTAAATAATAATATGCAGCAGCACATTACAGTAAGACAAAAAAGCAATAACAGTAGATTGAAGGATACAATGTAAATCAAAACGAAGCACAAAGCACTGACACCAAGCACGGGACATAAACTACACATCCTGTTCATGTATTAAGTAATTTACATAACAGTTGAATAAGGTATATAGTCGATTAGAACCTTCAGTTTGATCCAGAGAGAAACCAAGGCACATGGCAGGTAAGTGACATCCCCAAGGTTGCATATAAAGTGATTTAAATCCCAAAAGTGTGAACCAACAGTCTATACTTCCAATCACTAAGTTATAATGAATGGCCACGTGGACGGCTAAAAAGGGTGAGCAAGGGCTAATAAAAGGCAACAATCCATCAGGAAGTACACTGTGCTTCTACGACGAGGGGCAAGGAAAGAGTCCAAAAATGTGCAGGGAACTCTGAGGTGGCAACACGGCAAACTTCTCATGCGCCTGACAGCTCACAGCCTGTGAGAACAATGGGAAAGTTGAAGAGTTCATGTAGAATGAGATTATGGTAAACCTGCAAAGGCTGAGAGAAGAGGCTGACACGAAAGCAAAGTTAATTTTAACTATTGTAATTACTGCAGAGTAAAACATAGAGTATTTCTACACATCTTACCTCCCAACCTCAAGACTTGAAATCATGTAATTAGATAGCTATCAAATATATTTGTTACAGGATAATTTTGTTTAGAACAGCTATTCCCCCTTTTAAGAGGTAAACCCGAGGTTATTTAGCACTAAATTTGGAATCTGCCTTTTTAGAATCTAGGAAGAGACTGAAAATAAATAGGGCACTGAGTTTTAACACTGGTTTTCTAAATTTAAAAAAAAAAAAAGCATAGCACTGATTCTCTTGTGTGCAAAACACATTGTTGCTTGTGTACAAGCAACACTCTCTATGCTAAATGAAATTTCCTTAAATACTCATTCTTTAAGCAATCTGAACACTCACAAAATCTGTTTCTTTAGCTCAAAAGTCTACCTCGGAACTCCCCACCCTAGGCTCTTCTTGCCTCCAAACTAACATGCTCTCCTTGACCTGGAGCAAGTATACGATAAACCCTATCATTCAGAATATGCTGGCTATTCATCATATTAAATAAAAAGATCTATTAATCTTTTCTCTAAATTTTACTTTTTAAACTTTTGGATATTTTATGTCCAGTGACTGCCTCAACTACAAGGTAGATTCTTACTCAACAAAAATAAAATTTAAAAGAATATTTCTACTTGTATATTTTTGTCCCTAGAAGCTGAGCATAGAAGTAGATTTGGGAAGGCAATCAATTTGCTTTTTAAAAAATGAGAAAATCTGCAGAAATGCTAAAATAATATAAGAGTATATATAGCACGGTACCAAGTGCCTAATATTCAGCCATATTCTCCAAGTTAGACTATAATTTTTGCTCCAAGCAGGGCTTCCTAGTAAAGAGATTTTAAAAACATTCAATTCTATTTGCAATTTTTTTTCTATGAATAATACAGAAAGTGGATTTCATCCTGAGGAATCTGAATTTAAACTTTAAAACAAGAGATTTAGTTTCAGTAAGAATTAGGGTATTTAGGAAAATCTGCATTGTAATAGCATGCTCATTTCTGGAAAAAGTAAGGAACATTTTACTTTAAAAGTTGGTAACTTGTTAAATATTTATGTTTAAAATTTTGAAATATGAAGTTTTATAACAAGGTATAATGATAAGGAAAACATAAAAACTTTAATAATATTTGAGAATAAGACATTTAGAAATATCTCTGACCGTTCTTAAGCATGCAGCTGCTCCTGATGGTACATTTTCTTTTTAAGTTCTCTCAAGAAAGGTCAAAGAAAGAACTAAGATTTTGATAACACCCAATCGTTTAGCAATTAAAGAAGTGAATCAATTTTCTGTATTTGTGGCAACCTTCTTCCCTATTATCTCCTGTATAAAATTTCCACCAATATAGTAACTATCTCTAATTATGAATATAATTTAATAATGTATGTTTTTCTCATAAAATCTGATTGCCTCTGAATACCTACATTAAGCCAGATTCTTAAATCAATATAACTTCAGTAAAACTTTAAAAGATGTAAAATATTTATAGTCACTATTCTAAATGTATTATGCTCTTAAACTAAATAGCAATTTCAGATATATTATAATAACAGAATGTAAACTAAATAATATTTATAGATTTAATGTTTTCACAAAATTTAGTGTTCACTTAAGATATATTTTGATATAATATCTAGAAACCTCTGAAGTAGGTATACTAGATTTAAAATGTACTTTAATATTTTAGGGAAAAAGAGGGTCAAGGTTAAACTGCTTGTCTTCCTTAAAAAGTTTATAATGTCTTTTGTGTCTCTACTTACAAAGAGAAAACTCAATGAAACTTGGATATTAAAACCTCCCAGGAAACCAACAATAAAAGCTGCTAAGAATTTCACAAGGTTTTTTTTTTCCTTAGGTGTTAATTAAATGATCATTTAACACTGAAATGTAAACACAACATTTTCATCTCCTGACAGCACAGCCTATTATAAACCCAGGGTAATAAAAGTCTTGCTGTTAATGCTGTGAACCCAGTTCCCACAACACTCTAAGATGCCTTGTCGTGTCTAAGGTTAAGCATCTAGACACAAAACAAAGCTTGCGCCTACTCAACTTCCAGTCCAATTTTCCCATCGCCCAGTGACCTAGGTAACACTTTGAGCAATAAAGAATAAATTTAATTTCTCCAGCATTTTGTGAGGATTAGGAACAATTGTTGGCTTGCAATGACTTTTTATCCTTGGATTCTTTTCCTCTGGAGCATTCCTCTGGCCCTAAAAGAGAATTCTGATGGTTTAAGACATAGAACAAACAGAACTTTAAATTAGGCTTTTTTTTTTAAATCAATTGGAACTGTTGGAGGGGAAGCGATCAACCTTTCTCTGTGTTATTCACAGCTATTCACACGCTCTGAGCTTTAATCTCTCACTAGTAGAAGAAACCTATCATGACAGGGCAAAGCTATCTCACTATATTTTCCCATTCTTTTTCCAGACATATTTTACTTCTCCTTCTTCACAATTTTTCTCCTCTTCTTCTTAAACACTGAAATCAAGTTGCCCTATTCAACTGTGAACTTTCACTTGAGTTCATTTCCAGAGGAGCAGATCTTCTCCCAACATTTCACAGTGGCCCGCCTCAGTCTGGGATATGTCACAGTCAGATCTTGTTTTTTTATTTCATCCTTCTGTAAAATTTAGTTTACTTTGTAACTTCTGACCAAAGATTTCTTATAATTGCAATTTGTCAAAATACTAAGAACATCCTCCATAAATAATTCTGTGCTGGTGGTTAACTTGGCGATAGGTAACAGGTAGAGAAACACCACTGTCATCTAACTGCAATGCGTACGTTCTTAGGAGCAGCCTTGGAATTATGACAAAAGCAGAGCAAAAATAACTCCTGGCTCAAGCCCATTTCATCATCAAACTTTAAATTCCAAGTACTAAAAAACACTGCAATTTGTAATGAATTTTGACATACTCTGTGGTCTAAACTTGCACTTTAAACCACATATGCAGTTTGCATAAAAATGACAGTGTACCATAGTTCAGATCACATCTACATGTTATGAGATAAATGGACTAAATATTTTACATTGTTTTAAAAACAAATTTTCTGTGGTATCAAGCAATTTCTGTAAATCTCTTAAATAATTTTTAAGATAGTTTACCTATAAAGTCAAATAAGTTTACTCGGCACCTCTTCCCCCCTTCATTTAGTGAATCAGGAAAACACATCACTAAAGTAGCAATTTAAACATCTAGACCAAGAGATCACAGCTACTTGTTTCCATCCTTACTTCAGTTTACATACGAATTTTATAACTATACTAGTCATCAACTAGAACAAGATAAGAAGATCCCATTATAAATGCCCGGGCTGCCATGTATTTTCTGTGGACAAGAGAACTAAAATGGCACAAATGGACAATCTGCGTCACTTTGGAGTGCTGGGAACGCTGAGGTGGCTATGCCTGTTGACACTGCAGATGAATGCAGGACAGTGGTGCAGGCCATCAGGGACCTGCAGACTGAAGCTGAGTGGCCAGGACAGCAGAAGCACTCTTATTTTCATCTTATTTGCAGTGAAAGGATATACAAATATAATTTCAATCACATTGGAAAGTTGAGAATATTCTTTTAAATGTACAGAATGGAAATGATGACTTGTGATATTCTCAAATGAATAATATTATCATTTGCATTTTATAGAAATGAAAATTTGACCCCAGAAATGTAAAATGACTTCCAAACATAAAAAACTATAAATACTCAAGCAGATACTTAACATGCCCTAATATACAAATTGATTTCAGTGCTTTATAACACAAGGTGGATATGCACATACATTAAAATTAAATAGTTAAAATTTTCCAATGCTTATGCTTAGAAAAAATATTTATGGGAACATCAGTCCCCAAATTATAATCTTGAGGTAGCTGTGGCAATTTAATGATTTACAGTCAAGTTTTAAAATATTGTCCAATGTTGTATATACAATAACACGGTTCAGATATGAAAGTCATTTATTTAAATTCATGTTTTAGAAAACACTATCACTCTTAATGATGCCTCTAGGCTTAAATTTACACATGATAAGTCAGGTTTTAGTAAAAGCTAAGGTTCATAAATACCACAATGTCATTGGAAGCCATATATTTTGAGTTTCTACCCTGACATCCAGTATTTATCACTGTAGCCTCCAGATCTAAACTGGTGTACCACAATTATCAGTGGATAAGTTCATGTGGCAGTAAAACCATTACATTTGGGAAAGCAGCCATTTAAATAAGCACAACTGAGGGCCGGGCATTTAGCTCAGTGGTTCTGGCACCTGTTTTGCAAACACAAGAGCACAGGTTCAATCCCCAATAACCACATCCAACAATACTGCATGGAGACTAATGCCCACCAGCAATCAGAACCACATACCACAGTGCCAGGCGTGGTGGCTCATGCCTGCAATCCCAGCACTCAGGAGGCAGAGGCAAGAGGATTGCTGTGAGTTTGAGGCTGAGCTCAGGGCCAGCCTGAACTAAAAAGTGCAAAGTGAGACCCTGCCTCCAAAAAAAAAAAAAAAAAAAAAAGCACACTGAGTGAAAGTCCTCGCGTTTGATTTTCCTACACTAAGAACTTACTGTGGATTTCACACACAGATCCTGCTCTGTGGGTCCCAACAGCATGAACCTGCCAGTTTCTGGCTTTCTCCCACAATATGCTTTCTACTGGAGATCACTGAAGTAAAGCCAATCAATACCGGTTCTGGCAAAAACCTCAACTATGACCTTCATTCTCACTGGATTTATAACCTCTAAAACACAGAATTACATGTTGATTTTTTTAAAAAGCACAAAAATCAAATACTGGCTCCTCCCGAATAGTCTGTACTGTCTCCTTTGAGGACAGGCAGTAACAGGTACCTGAGCATGTTCAGAAACCCCCACATCCAGTCTTTTGTCTGTCTACTTAAAATAAACCTTTGCATTATGTAACGGCAATCTTTCTAAACTAAGCGTTCCTCTCCTTCCTCTGTTTTTTGTTTTTTTTTTTTTTTTAAAGTGGTCAAAATGAGTCTCTCTTAGGCCTGATAATAATAAGTAGTGAAGAGGTAACTAAGGACTTGATGTTTTAATCACTGAGGTTAAAACTTTCTAAGTTTCTTACTGTTTCTTTGTACTCAGAGATAAGGAGTTAATCTGTCCCCTTCCAAAGTGTGAGACACAATGTACACAGTGTTTCTCCACACTGAGGTGTGACACAGACACACCACCTCCTCAAGAACTTTCACCCTCAGCACTTGAGGCTCTTCAGCAGCCCCCACGACAGCACCCAGAGGTTGCTGTCATGGCAGCTGGCAAGATGGGTAAGGATGGCGACCTGGCTGCAAGATGGTCACCATAGCAACTAGAACCTACAATTCCTATACAACCACAGCAGGATTTACTGTGGCGGGGGCCAACAGGCCAAGAGTAACGCGAAGCGTGGGACGGTGGCACCTGACACCTCTAGGAGCCCGTGTTTCCATCAGAGGTGGCAGAAATTAATTCAAGAGAAATCGGTACACAGACTCCAGAGTCCTGGTCTGCTTTTACACTTGACTGAAGGAATCCTGTGAAAATAACTTGACATCAAGGAAGTAGGGAGTTCGTTCTGTGTAAGAAGAGCAATGTATTAAATTAAGGCATATTTTGCTTTGGTGAAAAATAGATCATTTTGATTGTGCTGTGTCCACTGAAACCCTTCAGTGTTTACAAAACCTAAAGGAATCAAGTATTTTAACTAGCTGACTTTTCCTTAAATTTAATTTGGCTCTCTATTATTCAGAATGCCTTTCCAAAGTTACTATGTGTCCATTCAAGTTGCAAACCCTGAATCTGTCAGAGATTTAATTCAGTATATAAAATGCTATTGACAGCTTCTAAAAGTCAAAACTTACAACAGACCTTGCTGGTATTAACAATTTTTTTTTTCAAAATCTACATATCACCAGAATTTATATGCATAATCTTAGTTTCATAAAGATGAAACTAAGTTATTTTAAGTTCATCATTATAAAGATGAAACTAAGATAATGATTGACAGTAATAGTAGTTTTTCTGGGTTGTAGGTTTGTTTCCTCTTGTATATATGTTTTTTTGTTTCCTAATCATTTTTACAGGGAGCATTTTTTTACTGCAAAAATATTTAAAAATTTAAAACTAAGACGCCATAAAAATATGAAAAACAGAAATAAAGGCAACTTAATGAGGTATTTATTATTCTCTCCAAGTTAAACTTTACATTAAAGAAACAAAAACTAATTTATTTGTCTCACATAAATATTCACAGGTCCATTAACAAGTCTTTGTCTCTAGCAATACTATTTATAATGTTAGAAAATTTAGTGTTATAAAGCTAAGAGAGAGTAAGAAATGCTACTTCTGAAACAGAAGTAAGAATTTGTATTCGAATAAGTAAATAAAGTGTGTCACCAGGACACATGGAGTTAACTGTTTGTTCAGTTTTCGTAGAAAAAAGTGAAAAGTTTCTGCAAAGTTCTGGATAGTTACACTTATAGTGGAAGCCTGGGTAAATATTACTCAAAGAAATAAACCGAAAACCACAAAACAAATATTTATAGGAAAACGCTTAACCACAGTACTATCAATGAAATTCGTTTCTTAATGAGCCCATCTTAGTAACTACAAACTCACATGGGAAAATGTGCACCACACACACCCATAAACCACCTTTAATGTTATACTTGTTTGAAAGATTCCAATGGGACCCACAGATTTAACCATATATTCAACTATCGCAAAACTTACTACAATCTCTTGCAGTTGATCAGTTCCAGAATGCTCTGCAAATAATTTGTTTTTTCTTAGTCTGATCATAAAAATACAACTTTGGTTTTGGAGGAAATAGGAGGATAGTGACTCTATATTCTGCATACAAGTTAAGAAAACTATGTGCTGTCTATTTTAACCTTCAACCTATCCCCTTTTACTTTACTGTCCCTCTACTTACACTTTCCATCTGTCAACAAGTGCTTGTAATTTTATTACACTGTCCTGTAGTTTACGCAGAGTCGGTATTATTTTACAGAGTTCTGTTAATGGACTGGATAAATGGTAATGCTATTTAAACTAGTCTCTTGCTCCAGCAAACACAGCTGCAACTGTACTACTATTTCTGAGCAAACATCTTGACCTGAATGTGCAGTGCTCTCTCAACCCTTCCGGAGAGAAATCGGAGCAGACAGCAAAAGGGAGAGCATATTCGGCTGTGAGCAGCAATAAACCGTGTCCAATCAGAATTCATGGACAGTGTGCCCTCTTTTTTCTTTCATATTGCATTTACAATCTGCAAAAAGCATGTGTGTTTTTGCCCTGGCATCTCATTTTCAGCCAAGAGTCAAATGAGGATTAGTCATTACAAAAGCTAAAATAAAATCTCCCAAAACCTCTGTAACATTCAGGACAGCTTTCATCTCAGCAAACAATGCTAGAGAGTCAAACTTTATTTATTTACCAAACTGATAACTGATGATGTATTAGAACAAATGCATTAAGTAAAAGATGTAATAAGAAAAGACATATATTGTGATACTACTTGGTATCATACTGTAATTTCTAACAGAACACTTGTATTTATAGAGAGAAATTTGTATATAGAGAGAGAAAGAGAGAGGGAGACAGAGAAACACAGACAGACAGACAGAAAGAGACACCTATATATCCCTTAATATATTCAGGCAATAGCCTAATACTTATTTGCCCTAATATTTCTTCCCTGTTATTTATAGTCAAAAATCCTGAATCCTTTCTCCTGTCATCCTTCTTGTGTAAGAAAGATTCATTTTACATGAATATCCTAAATGACATTCTTGCACGTACTTTCGTACACATTTTCCAGCCACTGGAATACTGGTCTCAGATAAGCTACTTGCCACTCGTATCACACTCAGAAAATGTGAACCTACAAGTTTGTTCTTTATCATCGTACTTGTCCTGTACTCAGCTTCACGGGCTTTTGCCCCTCTGTTTACTACAGATTCTTCATACCGGTTATTTAATTTAACTAGTAATCACCATCATAAAAATGTAGCCACATGTAGTGTATAGCTTTTCTTTCTCAAGAAAATATTAACACTCTACTTAAATTTAAGTCAGATGAGGCAACATTTATCACGGCAAAAGGGCATTCTGCACTTGAGAACGCATATAAAACATGCACTCCCAGATTCCCATGTTTGTTCACTGACTACGTCGGCCGTCAAATGCCAAATATGGAGAGACATTTTGTCAAGATCAAACATTAAGTCATAAAGGTATAACCAGAGAGATCAAAATATTTACATTCCTATTTTAACTAACACAGCGTAAAACAACTTTAGGTTCCTCACCTCCTGGAAAATTCTTTGAGCCAAATAAACACATAAAAATTCTGAATATATTTTCTACCTGGCCCATTTTCTTATTTTTTTAACTCACCTAAAATTAATTAGAAAACTGTCATACTTTTATGATTTCTAGTTCTTATCTCAGTTTTCAAATAATTCAAGTTTCTTTCTTTCTTTAAAAAGGTTAGTAGTTAAAGTAGTAACAAAATACGACCACAAGGTCCTTATTCCCCTCTCTTTCATAGCAGGTTCTGCAGTTTTCACTTGAAAACTCCTGGAGAAACTGATCGAAATATTTCTGTAATAAACATCAAACATTCTTGTTTCTCAGAGACAGTGTTGAGGTTGCTCCCTACATTTTCTCCTTAATTCCTGATAAGTCATTCCATTTAAGCGCATTTTTATGGTACTAAGAAAACAATTTCCTAAGGTGCTGTATATCATTTATATGTACACCACTCGCAAAGCAGGGCTTAATGCTTATTGTACAGCACCCTTGAAGTTGGTTACTTCAAATCCCTCAATCACTAATAACTAAAATAGGAAATAGAATACTATTGAAAACAGCTGTGGCCATTCTCAGCAACACTAAGCAAGTACTTAAGTATAAGTTTTAACTCACTTATGTACATAATTTTTATAGCAGGCCACATACTAATTCCTGAGTAAAAAAGAGCTCCTAGATAATATCTGTTAAAAGAAGTTTCTTTATTTGATTTTTTAAAGCTCACTCAATTTGGCCAATTAGGCAGAAAAAGAGTACTACTACTAGGGACCCTGGGTATCCTCAGAAGAACAGTGCCAGGGAAGTCAGAGTCTAGACTAGAGACACGATGTGACACGTCAACTGGGAAAGTCTCCTGGGGGGAATCAGGCTCAGGAGAACCCAGCACAGAGCCTGGCTTCCCTCAGTGGTGGGCGAGGAAGAACCGTCTCCTACTTCTGGGATTGATAACAATACTAAACTTGTAGCCTACAAAGTCAAGCTTGCAAAAAAGGAGTCTGAACATTTTTTCTTCCGACATGACCATCTTAGACTTCCACCCTGCCCTGTCCAGGTGGCCCGCTCAGAACAATTCCTTCTATACAACTGAGCAGTTTTGTCCCAACATCCACAGATATCAATAAGCAATTTTCCATTTTCCCAACATCTTTGTAGCTTGTCTACCATCTGCAAAAAACCATTCATACAGATGAAATTTAATTTTAAAACTTTTCCAAAATGTGCACATTAGGTCAGTGAATAAGCATTCCCAGGAGGAAAAACTGATTCTACCTCATAGTCACATCATACTCCATTAAAAAACTTCTTCCTTGAATAGCCTCTGATATATTTGATATGGAAACCCTGCAATCATTCATACTGTAGAGTTTAGAATTCTGGCTTTAAAAGAAATATTTAAGAGGGAATTCACAGCACTTGTTAAATACCTTATAATAATATTTTCAGACTAATAAACACTATCACTTGAGTTCAAGAATAATACCAAAAGAAATAACATTAAGATTCTCAACTTTACAAGAACACACTGCCCATTTCCTCTTACGAGAAAGCATAGTACCAAGTTTGCCCTTTAGAATTTACTCAAAAGTTTCCAACACATGAATCTCACCATCACCACAGGATCAAAAAAATTTACACAATTATACTAAATGCAAACCAAATAAGGCCATTAAAGCCAATGGAAAACCAATTATCATAAAAATCCTTTAAAAAATACGAAAGCAAGCTTTGAATCCATTAATCTATCAGTGAATAGATTCCAGGAGAGCACCAGGAAACAGATCCAAAATACATTTAATAAAACACACTGTGCTACCCAGAGTGACAGTAACTATTTGTGTCTACTTACAGCCTGTACAGCTTCGTGGTCCCAAGAAACAGCAACTCAGGAAACAGCTGAAGGTGATTTCTATTTAAACGCCTTTGGAGAAAACAAAAACAAAGCTTACGTTACATAGAAAATATTCAGCAATGAGACTGTGATTTGGTACTGTCTTGCCTCCTCTTGTATTTCAAGAAAGATTGAAATGACATTCAAAAAAATTCAAGCATTGCAAATCAGAAGTTGGCTACACCTTGTGTTATGTGATTTTTAATTTCCCATCATGCTTCCTCAGATGATGATTACTGAGGCCTGCACTTTAAATTCAAATCCCCCACAGTCAGTCAACCAGAAAACAACAATGCTAAAGGGTTTCATGACTCAGACTCACACATTACTGTAAATGGTGTCTTAAAATACTTCAGACACTGTCCCACATGACCTAAATTTTCACCCAAGGCATTGGGGAGAGATAGGCATTTCAATTTTGTTACCAATTTATTTAGTGGAAAAATAAAATAGTAATGTGAAAAAGACTCAGCATCATTTGTGCCCATAGGCAAAATCAGAGGAAAACAACAACAACAACAAAAAAAACAAAGTTCAAACATAAACTCATACCTCTCAACTCTTCACTGAATTTAAAACTCAGAGTTAAAATGTTAAATGTTAACTGACATTGGAATGTTCTCAGTGTTTGTGAAAATAATTTAACTTCGAGACTAATACAATTTAAGCCTTCATGCTACGTAAGTAAGTTTTAGGAGAACATCTTTGCCTACAATGTAAAGTGCGAGAGTTCTGTCTCGGGTGTTCAAATAGTTTAATTCTATCTGGTTTAAGTATAAATTTAATTTAATGTTAAGTTTTAAATAGTCTGTCTCTGCTTTTTTCCCCCCAATCTAAATAAAATGGAAGACTAGCTTATGTAAAGTACACACAAATGATTTATAAGCTGCTTTAGCTTAGTGGGCGGCAAGTCACTTCAGAAACTAATGTCATACAATGAAGAAATCCTAAGTCCTCCTTATACATATCCTAAAGACACATGTTCTGGACAGAGGAAAGGAGGGCATATCAATCTTGACATAATCATAGGATCATCAAGTACAGGAAGAATTAGAAGACTAATTTAGTCTCTAGAGGGCAGAAATGAGGCTAGTGGTTGCAATTCCTAAGATAGTAGGTAATAAGGAAGTCCTTTCTAAGAATTTGAGATAATAAGATGGAAGTAATAAGAAACCCTGCTTTGGCAAATTCTCCACTCCTAATCCCAGACGCAAGAAGAAACAGAACATTTTTCTTCCACAGTGGACTTATTTAGAGAAATCTTATATTGAGAAGCTAGCCAAGGTGAACTTCAGAACTTCTTCAACTTTCTAGGATGCCATCAAGGATAATAACCCTAACTTCGATTAGATAAACTTGTACTATTGAGATGTTCATCTACAGAAACATTCTCAGCACTTACTGAAATGTATCCTAATACAAACATTTGCCAAAATGAGTAAGCAGCAAAGAATAAAATCAGGGGTTCTAGGGCAGGTTTACTTCCCACTTAAACTTATATGAATAAAACATATAACAACCTTAAAGTGAAACCAAAAACTTACATTTGCTTTCTGTTGAGGATACTTTTGAGGAAGAAGGAGTTTAGTAGTCTACTAATTCTAATTTCAACCAAATATTAGTCTCCCAAAAATGTAGATTACAAATATGTCAGAGAGAGTTAATGCAAACTTTTCTAGGAAAGCAACTATTCCTGGAAAATGTGCATTGTTCAACGAGCCAATTCAGGGCATGGGGATATAGCTCTATGACACCGCAACTGCCTGGCTAGGGCAAGGTCCTGAGTTTGATCCCTGGTACTGGAGGGAAAATGCCATTTTTGATTTCTAAAAATGAAAGAGATGAATTTTCTTACATAAATCCAATCTATCTGATTAACAAATCTCATCTGCCCTTTTCAGCCTGCTGAAAAGGTCTGCTGCTTCTGACCTCGAGTCCCTACGGAGGCAACTCTTGGCACCAAAGCTTTCCCTTTTTCCCAAATGGCATCTTCTTAGATCCTCAGTGAAACATTCCCATTCTCCTATGTAAAATAGTGCCTCCCTTGCAGTATCCCCAGGGCATCAAAAAAGTAGAGTCCTTTGCACTGTACTGTACTTACTAAGGGATGGTCTCTTCAAGTGTAGACATTCTATCTTTGGCACTTACTACATTTTGACCTACATCAAAGGGCAAGGGGACCAGTCTGTTCTCACTCAACATTTTCTAATCTTCCCTGGCAGTTAGCAGATTCTTAGGAAGTGCCAAGTGAAAACAGAGAGTTCTTCAAGCATCATGAAATAATTCAGTAGGGTCTGGCACACACATCTTATACTGGGACAACTTTCCTGTCTTACTCCAGGAGATACCTGCCCTGGGTTTGATGCCAAGTTCTGAGGAACCAAAGTCCCACCACCCAACTTGTTCCCTTGTTCCCTAATGAGCAGTTTTCTGATTTCCTCCACATCGACCTCCATGCCCCCAGCCCCTGCAACACACAACATTCTCAACATCACCTAGAAGCTGAGTGGCATTCATTGTTTTTAAAACTTCAGGTACATACATGACTTATAGATGCTACTAGCTTTCCTGATACTGGATGTGTATAACTTCAAACATAATGAGAAAATAGCTATTTCAGATTGCACACAAGTAGTTTCTTCTTCTTAGTCATTACCATCATCATAATTTCCATATTTTCCAGCATTCTCAATTAACTCCACTCAGGTAACAGCCAACATATATGACTCTTACTATGTGTGGGTGCTTTTTGGAGAAGTTTATATGAGGTATCTGATTCACTCTTCTCAACATGCCCACGAGAAGGTATAATTTTGATTGCTGTTTGAAAAGAATCACGCACCTTGAAGATGAGTCAATATTTGAACCGAGGTACTATCACTTTGAGAGACATCTTATAAATCATCTCTTCCAAGATATAGTCTAAACATCATCTACAATAACTCAAAACAACATATTACCAAATATTCCTCATCACCAAACTTTCTTGGAGAAAAGCATAGTTTTATATAGTCCATTTAAACAGTTATAAATTTTTTTTAAAGACTCTGGTGAACTATATTAAGCACTCATTTTAAGCATCTAAACTTGAGGCAAAAAAACAAACACATCAAAACATTTTTCTCTGAATTCAAGTCATTTCTAACTCTTTCATGAAAGTTATTATTATCTAAAGTGTCTAAATCATCCATGACATATTTCCATGTTATGGATAATACTAGGTAATAGCACACAAAATAGCACAGTAAATACTGATATCATGCACGAAAGAGTGTAAGTTTACTTTTTCCTTAAAAACAGTATTAGTATACTTTTTGCTCCTATTCCCTGCTCTCTTCATCAGTAGAAAGCAAAAATGTACATACAAAGAATAAGAGTAAAAGTAACTTTGAAAACATTCATTGAAAACATTTGAAATGAAAGATTCTTACACAACAACCAAAAATTAAAGCCTTAAAGAGGATTTTTTAAATATCTGAAGTCATATTAAAGACTGCTGAAGTGCAAAACAACTACTAAAAAGAGATCAAAAAACAGTAATCTCATTTCTAAGAGCAGAGAAAAATTTCTTAGCAGCTTAAAGGTCATAATGTCATAACACGGAGTCCTGAGTTGAAGTGATGGTCCTGGGACAGAAAAACAGCATGTGGCCAATTAAAGGTATTTCACTGGATTATATATGGGAGCCAACAAAAATAAGCTCCCTGAAACAGGCCAGGTGACTCAAATGCCGAAAGGACACTCAGTTGCATCCAAGGAGAGAGAAAAGACATATACGTGACATCTAGCTCTGGGTTTGAATGGAATCTGACCACAAGATCCCGGGCTGTTTCAGAATTCTCTCAATAGCACACTGTCGATTTCCAAAGGTTGTGTGATATATTTCTTTCAGATAATTTTCCTTAGGACAAACATGAGAAGGGATCATGAGAACTTTTCTCTGTGCTACCAGCTATACTTCAGTATGACTTTCAAAGGGGTGAACGACCTTTGCGTGATGCACAGAGCACTGGCCTCTGAAATGCTGATTCTGAACGTCAATGTGAAGGGCACCCGGCATTACTGACGAGCTCTGGTCAACATTATTATGTGCCCATTGCTTACATGACTCCTGTCTTTTGATAGGAATTATAGTCCCTTACTCTTTCCACCCTTCAAGTAAAGTTATATTAGCAAACTTCTCTCTAATGCAAAAATGAAAGCAATTAGCTACAGGCAGTGAAAAAAATTTATATTTTGTATTTATTTTGTTGGAAACATGAAGATATTTTAGCAGCAAACCTCATTTGCAGTACATGATAAATTTTGGCTTAAAAATTTTAACGTTCCATTTCTAACCTTCTATTTCTTATTCATAAGTGATTGATTAGCTCTTCTGTTCTCAGATAAAACGTCCACTAGTCTTTTTATACTGGTTTTATTCCAACATTTCAAGGAAATATTTTAATACTTCTCTTGCATTACAAAGTTAAATTTTTGGCACTGTTGCCAATTTAGCTTGTATTACATAAATTAAATTGTATTCCCAGTAGTGATACCCATGAAAAGTTCCTCCTCTATTCCATGCTAGACAGTTCAACAATTACTACAAAACATGCTGCTTCCTATTTACTCTCTAGTG
>PVIR01012993.1:0-43251 GCA_004026965.1 Petromus typicus | reverse complement strand
GAGATCCACATGAAACAAAAATTTCATTATGTAAACTTTAGAAATTATTCAGAAGAAAAAATGCTGTGAAAGGTAATATATTATATATAGGAACTCAATAAATGCTCTACATAGTGAAAATACAACCAGGGTATGAGGGAGGGAGGGAAGGAGGAAGAGAGAGGGGCAGAGGGAGAGAGAAGGGAAGTAGGGAGAGAGAGTGAGCGAGAAAGGAAGAGGGAGCTGGGCAGGGGAGGGAGAAATTGCATGAGCTGAATTAATCCAAGATGTAACTGAACACAGAGCGGTAACTTGTGGAGAAGAATGGAACACCATACTAAGTGGATAAAAGTGCAGTGGTGACCACTGACACGGGGTTTGTGTTAAGAAGCAAGTAACAGAATTACTAATGTAAAGTTGGAACAAGGAAACAGCATCCTTTACTGTAGTGGTGGATCCAGATGTGAACCACAGCTGCGTCAGCAGAACGGTGCAGGTCAAGATGGCGGGAGAGCTGGTTCATTAGGACAAAAGAAGTTAAGAGCTCACGACATTGATAAGTGAGCAATTGCATTGAGATTTATGGTTTTGTCAGATAGATATTAAAATTGGCTATTCATAATCTCAGAGAGCCATCCACGCACAATAAAAAACCAAACTGGCATAGAATTAATTTTTGCAATGTTCAATAGACCTACAATGCTGGGTAGCAGATCTGCCTCTCACAACTTTCCTTCTCTAGTTTCATACTATAAAGAGCAAATATTGTTACACTAAGAATATATAATGATCAAAAGGTGTTTATGCAATTATGTGTATGCCAACATGAAGCTCATTGTTCTTTAAACTAATATGTAGTTTAAATATGGAAGATAGTATGCACTCATATGCACATGTATAAAATGTATAGATTCATAGGATCCATATATTCATTAATAAATAAGAAAAGTAAGAGAAAAACATTTTCAGATATTAAGAGGCCATTACTGCAGGGACTGTGACTATATCTGAATATTCATGAAGCTGCACCAATAAGTAATTTTTTAGTCTAACAGTGACAAAAATTTATAAGCATTTATGACCAAGCTATGAGATAAAAGGAAAAACAAATCCTACTTGGCAGTGAGGTTCTTTGGACTTCTGCCATCCCGCTGGAAATTCTTCACACATGGGGAATTAAAATTGCAAAGGAGAAAATCATCTAGGAATTATGCTGCTTGCTTGTGAAAATACCCATATAAATTTAGGTTCTGTTTACAAGTCAGCTGCTGGGCCTTCTCTCATACACATTTTAGTTTTTATTTAACATAAAGTTTACAGAAATAAGGACAGGAGTTTATGGTCATCATTTGCTTTTCTGCACATTAGAGAGTGGGTTACCCCAAAGAGTACATTCATGATTTGTTATGATTATAAATATTGTCCTACTCCTAGGCATACAAGTTCATAATGTATAATAAACAAGAACATTTTAATCATCACCAGGAGTCAACTGTTGACTATACTGAAACAAACAACAATAAATGTCTACTCGTACGATTTTAACGCTCTGTGGAATTTCCATGCTTTCTTAATGGCTGTTCCAGTTTGTGTTCCCACCAGCATCACAAGAGTTTGCTCTTGCTCACATCTTCACCATCACTGGGTCTCACACCTGTGTGGACGAAAGCCACCCTCATGGTGGAGACATCTCACTGTGATGTTGGTTTGCATTTCCTTCAGGACTAGTGGAGCCGAGAACCTTTTCCAATGCATGTGAGTTCTTTGTCACTCTTCCTAATTATGGTAAATGTTCAGGTCCTTATCTTGTGCTATTAAGTTGCAGTGGATTCTTAGAAATTTTGGATAATCACCTTTAATCTGCCATAGGTTTAGGAATTCCTTCCGTTCTGTAGCTCTTTCACTCAGCTGGTGCTCCCTTGACTGTGAAGGTGTTTTTGAGATTGATGTAATTGAATTTGTCTTTCTTTTTTTTTTTTTTTTTATCATTGTTGAGGTGTGTATGGTGTCATATCCCAAAACATTACCCAGCCTAACGCCGGGAGTTTTCTAGTTGTACAGTTTCAGGTCTTAAACTGTACTCTTTAATCCACTTTAAGTGGATTTTTGTAGAAGAATGATAATTGGAATGATTATTTTGTAGAGGAATGATAATCGGCATAAGAGTAGAAAGTCAGAAGCACAGAGAGAATAATTGGTGAATCAGAAGGATGTACACTTCTCAGTAAAAGTAAAAAAATACAAATATAGTGGTGGTTAAGTCACAAACACAAGTAATTTGGTTCACAAACAGAAGCCTTTGGCAAAATTCTGTTTTTGTTTGTGAAGTCTCCATCAGGTTACAAATGCAATTGCGGTCATTCTTCCCACTTGAATGTGAACATGGCCATCTTTTCCAGATTGTGGAGTGAATTTTGTTCATAAACTGAGGTACCACTGTATGTGGAAGAAGACACAAGACATGGTTGAAAGTTGAGGAAAATGTTTCTAGTTGTTCCAGTGTATTCAGAGCTAATTCTGGTGGAGAAGAGGAAGCTATCTCTAAGGTTTGAGGCAAGTTATACTCTTTTGTTATAGCAAGTAAGGGCGGTAGAGAAGGAAGGAGGCTGAGATGGATAAAATAAGCATTTAGTGTGATGCTGATAACAAGAAAAAGCAAAAGGTTAAAAAGAGAGAAGATGTCAAGTATTGGCCAAGTTATGAAATTATCCATCTGCGTTCCAATCATCCAGCCGAACTTGGGGAGGTTAAACACCTGGCCTTGATATTTCAGGGAACTGTTGTAATGACTACTAACATTTTATATGTCAAAGTAAATTTTATAATAAATGATAATATCTCAACCCATACCAGCATTTGTTTTAGTGAATGTAAAGGAATACTGGAGAGAGTAGGCAAAGAAAGTGAGCACTATGAAGACAGCGGGAAAATGTAAAACCTTAATCATATTAATGTAAGACCTGAAAGTCTGTGCTCTGACGTGTCACTCACTGTATATTTACATAAGACATTTCCCTGGGCTTTGGGACTTGAGGTTGACAAGGGATGTTGTGAGGGTGACTGTGGTTGGCTCCCTTTTGAAAAGGGTAAGCAGGCAGGACGAGGCACGCTGTGGAGACCCTTCCCTGCATTAGGCACCACA
This sequence comes from Petromus typicus, assembly GCA_004026965.1. Lineage (NCBI taxonomy): Eukaryota > Metazoa > Chordata > Mammalia > Rodentia > Petromuridae > Petromus > Petromus typicus. Next base: position 40,130 of record PVIR01012993.1, on the reverse strand, counting down.
GTGACTTCTGATGTCTGAGTCCATCCTTCCTGAGGTTGCAGGATCCAAATCATCTTCGATGTTTTGTTTTGTCTTGGCTTAAGGTGGAGCTCTGCGTGTCAACAGGGTTGGAACGTTTTCTTCGGCTTGTCATGCTCAAATGCTTGTCCTCCAACGCATGGTAGTCTGAGCAGAACCCACTGAAGAGCGTTGCATTCACTCTCATTGCTGCAGTTCACACGTGACCTTTCTCAATGCTTTTGGTTCCACCGAGCCTGATTGCACACGCCTGTAATCCCAGTACTTCAGAGGCTGAGGCAGGAAGATCATTGCAAGTTCAAGGCCAGCCTGAACTACGTAGCAAGATCCTATCTCAAAACAACAGCAACAACAAAATGCTCTTGGATTTCATATGTTTATAGCCACAACAGAACCTACACTCCATCATCTTTCTGGTTGTGAGGGCTTCAAATTATATCATCAGTGTTTCTAGGGCTCTACTTTGCAGAACTTAGATTGTGAAACTGCTCACCTTCCACAATTACATAAGCTAACACTATCAAATCTCTCCCTAAATATCGTCATAATCCTATCATCATTATCATTCTCCTTATCTTTTTCTCCAACAGGTGATTGTCCTAACCAGAAATGAGATATATGTATATTATTTCTCTGAAAAAGTGTGAGTAATGAAATATACCTTTTAAAAGTTCTGGTCCCGTGAAGATTTGCGGGGCAGCGTTCCTTGTGTTTTCCTTTTTAGTACCTCGGAACACAATCAGATTGTGAACTTTTTTTTTTTTTTTTTTTTTTTTTGCATTTTGGCCTTTTCTGTGTGTTTCTTTATATATCCTTTTCTGAGGAGACCTGGGCCCAGGCTTCCTTCGAGCTCAGTAACAAAAGGAGAAAATATTTGGACTGCACCTCTGCTCCTTAAAATGATACAGCAGGGGAGACCTCTAGAGCTCCATGGACAGAAAGCTAATGGAATCCACCCGGGCAAGGTCTGCCTTGTCACGCAGCGGGGTTCCGGGGAGTTTTTATCATCCTTGAAAATGAGAAAAGAATCCCACCAGCGGCCTTTCCTTCCTCCACTGAGGTAGATATTTCATCGCTACAGGTGGCTGCTCATTTGCCCCCAACAGACAAACTACATGTTGTTTCAATTCCTCCTTTTTTCCCCTTCCTGCCAAACTATTCTGAGTATTGATTTTTATTTATTTTACACAGTTCTTAATTGTCAGCAATTAAGGGGGACCTGCTTAAATACACCCTGTCCATTTCTCGGCATCTTTGAATTTCAATGTGTTTTTAAATTTATGACTGCCTATCTTTGGTAACATTAAAATACTATGGTCCAGAATTTTTAAATTAAAACTGTTCGTCAAAGGAGGTCCAGGTAGCGAACATCTCCTTGTTTGCGATGGGGGTTCTGGCAGCCAGAGGAAGCAAAATAAAAGGTCATTAAAAAGAAAATCTAAAGATAACATTTCCAAAGACTCAATCGTTTAATGAGCATTTGCCAGCTGATCCTCCCAAATTAAATCACGAACTTGATTTTTAGTTATGGACTTCAGAGCTCCACAGGGCGGGAGTGGGGGAGGGCCCAGGGCAGGGCTCGCTCTCGCCCTGCTGCCTGAAACCAGGGCTTGGTTAATAGTCCGTCCAGCAACGCAAGCGGGGCCACTTGGGGGCCACTTTACCCCCTGAAGTCCTCCTGAAATCCGTGTGTCTCACTGAGCTCCTGAGTCTTGGGTCTGTCCTGCCGGACTAGCTTTCTTGGTCCTTTTTAATAACCACAGCCCCACCGTGGACGGCGTCTACTTAGGTCCTGCTCGGGAGAGAAGAATGCTGGTTGGTCTACCGGACTGGAAGAGCTGCTTAGTTGCTGCTAGAAAAGATTTTCTTTAGGCATCTATTAAAAAAGAAAGCGAGGCCTCTCTGCTCCTTCCCCACGTGTGCTGCTAATTCACTTGGCTGGACTGTCAGCCGCCTGGAGACCAGGTGAACCCTCAGAAACAATCGCGCATCTGTGGTTTCCGAGGCCGACGCCTCGCCTGCTGCTGTTACCGCCCCTACTTTGGCGGAGGTGAGGTGCCGACTGGGAAGCCAGCGGACTATTAGTATGATTAAAAAGCCAAGCAGCACTCCTAAATGAATTCGTGGCACGCCGTGTCCAAGTCCTGGAAATAATGGAACACTCAAGGCCCTCAGATCAAAAACGATTGAAAAAATAATACTCGATTTCTGTGCTATATAACATCAGTATTATATGACATCAGTGTTACATGACATCTATATTATATAAGAAGGGCGTTACCTAAACCTGTGGTGTATAATGTGGTTGTTATATAACATGCCCGTTATATAACATCAATCTTCTAGAAGATGGGTTTTATATATCATCCCAGCACTTGGGAGGCAGAGACAGGAGGATTACTGTGAGTTTGAGGCTGTCCTGGGCTACATAGTAAGTAAGCTCAGGGCCAGCATGAACTACAAAGTAAGACCTTGTCTCAAAAACAAAACAAAACAAAAATGATGTTACATGTATTCATCAATTGCCTGTTGATAATGGGATGAGTTCAGAAATTGGAGGTAAATAATATTTTGCTCTGATGCTGTGTGCCTTCTTCCTTAAGCTGCATTGGAAGATTAAGGACAGTGTGAGAAGGGGGCTATGGCAGTGTGAGAAATTAAAAATAAAAAGGAAATGGGGCCTTCAAGGGTCCAGAAACAAGCATAGGAGACACAGAGAGAACAGGATCTGCTCTAGATCCTGCAGGATGGCTCGACAGCCTGCTCAGCCTTGAGCAGCCTGCGGTGAGACGATGTCCACTGGCCTCCTCCTACCTGGGGTTCCTTCTTTGTAAAATGGGGATAGGAGCAGTTTCTAACATGTGTCATTATTTTTATAATTAACATGCTTGTATACACGAGCTCTGTAGAGCAGTGTCTGACACAGAACATGCTATCTACAGTATTTGAATTCCAGTTCACGCTTTTTAAATTTTTTTTTTTTTTTTGAGATAAGGTCTCACTTGTACCCCAGGCTGGCCTTGAACTCTCAGCGATCCTCCTGCCTCTGCCTCCTGAGTGTTCAGATTAGAGTTGTGAGCCATCTTGTCCAGCTCCAGTTAACTCTTAATGGAATGCCTGACTAAAAAGAGCAGGAATTAATTTGAGGGTACTTCTTCAGCTCATCCTCTAAAAAAGACATAAGCATATTAAAAATAATTCAAATTTTTTCAGTACTTGGATTCTCATGGGAAATAACACAGTGTACCTTCAAAGACTCCCATACATCACAAGGCAATGTAACACAGTCAAAGAGTCAGTAGACACCCTAAACTGAACCTAATACTTACACTCCCCTCACATGCAATGCACCTATTCAAGAACATTTATTAAGTGTTTCCTACAGCCCAGCTACTTGACTCAGGCCATAGATACCCCAAAATGAATTGAATCTGTCTTTCAAATGAATTGAAGAAGAATAACAATAGAAATACTGACATAATCATGAAACGAAATGGTAAAAATCTGAAAACTAGTAAGAGTGGAATGACACAAAACTCTGGAATATTAACCAGGAGGCTAGAGAAATCTGGAGAAGGAAATATTGGGCAGTTCATCAAAGAGGAGGTCTGATGAGTCTCACTAAATTAATTTTTTGAGGCTGGGGTTGGAATAATTATAGTATTTAGTCAGGTGATTAAGTAGGTGGCATTTCAGGACTCAGAGAGAGTAATAAAAGCCCAGAGGCACAGCTGTTTCTTTGCTGAAACTCTCACTTAGTTTAAGGTATATTTAGTGTTAATTGGTACCCTCTAGTGTTAATTGATGCCTTATAATGTGTCTTCCAACTTTCTTTGGCTTGAATTTCTACTGATCTACCTATTATATAATTATATAAGTAGAAATAAGAGTTGTAGGGTAAAGCCTCTTAAAAAAACAAATCTATCATGTTTTGAAAACTGTTGATTTATGAACTCACTCTTCTTATTTTCATTTTTCTGTGGGTAAATATGGTGTCCACGCAGAAATGCCTACAATAAAAATTTAGAAAACATGTACAGATAATGTCTGTAAGTACATTACTTCTCAGCCACATCCAGAACCATGCTGTTTCAGCAAGCAGATGTGATGAATATCCCAACATAAAAGATGTTTCAGAGAGTGTTACAGCCAACTGTGAAGAGCTGCAAACTTCTCTTTCAGACAAGGAGCAAAACAGAGCTGTCCACTTTCCCCAGTTTTATTAAAGATAGTCCTGCCGAGGTTAGCCACAGCAATCAGGCACCGAAAGAAAGGGAGAGATGATGGTGGGGGGAGACAGAAAGAGCGAGACACACAGACAAAGAGAGACAGACAGACAGAGATCTGTGTCTAATAGCATACTGTGAAAAAGATACTTAGGAATAAACTTAACCAAGGGAGTGAAAGATCTGTATCCTAAAAACTATAAAATATTTATGAAAGAAATTGAAGAGAAGATAGCTTACAGATGAGCCCCTTCAGGAGACAGTTAAACTCTTAAGTGTCTGCTGATATTATGGGTGATTGGGAAATGGTGGAAGCAAGCACACCATGAATTTTCCCTGTGTCATGTTAAAGTTTTGGAAACTAAGTTGACAGCTTTAGTGGGGAGAAAGAAGGTGGGAGAGTTACAATGAGATGTTTTCTCCTCCTATGAATTCACCCAGCCAGGGCCATCTGGAGACCTTGATAAGCCAGTGTTAAAGAAATCTCTACTACACTTGAACCAAAATATAAATGAAGGCTTTATGTGTTAATTCGTATTCAGAGTAGCAAAAGCTGGTCGCAGAGTGCTGTCCTGTCACATGAGTACAGGATTATACTAATGGTGAGTTTGTAAGTTTGTTTGAGAGTATTTAAAAAGTTAGTCTTGATTAGTGAAACTTTCTCTCCCTGCTCAGCTCACTGTGTATGTAAATAGCCACCATGTGTCCCTGTACAACTTCCAATTTCAAATAACCACTTGCTTTTTCCAGATATTCCAAACTGTCTTAACATCTTCCTGGCTTGATAGATAGACAGGTAATCTTGATATCCTCTGAAATCCTCATTATTCAACACTTCTAAATATCTTGAGTTACATGTCAAAAAAGGTAAGAAATTAAGAATCTTGTCTTTCAAAAATGTTCTCGGGTTTGGGAAAATGTGACAAGTGATAGGTTTGTTATTAAGACATATATGCTACTGACACAACCCATCTCCTCCCAAATAGTGAGCTAATACCCCAGTTGTGTGAAAATATACTGAACTCATTACTGAACCACTGAGAATAGCTATCATACATCTGTTAAATATTTCATAAAGACAAGGCAAATAAAGTCGAAATTACCTAGTGGGAAAACAGGATACCCTCCAGCAGCCAGAGGTTGACGTTAATACTTGCTTTGAATAATTTATTTTCTTCCTATCATGCAGAATACAAAAATGTGTTCAAGGTTTCCAAAACATTGTATCTTCTATAAAAGCTAAGCAAAAATCGCAGGGCTGTGTAAGAGGTAATAATTTAATATTGGGCTAATAAACCATTGTATACATTTTCAATATTTCCACATTTCTATTCTTCCAAGTAACTCTTCTATAAGGTACAGTATCTTTTGTAGCACAGGATGTTTAGACTTGTGCTCAGTATATAGTTATTTTTAATCCTGGAATAATATTATATAATATTATATAGGTTTATTTTAAATTATTCTGTTCTAAGAACACAATGAAATTGTTTCTTCAACTGCATGTATGTTCTTGAATTTTGCACTAGTTTATGATACTGATAACTTTTAATCTCCTTTTTAGTCATTCTACTGTAAATATCTCATTTCTGAAAGTTTTTTTTTTTTTACATCATTCACTGCTTGGGATAGTGCAGTCTTTTAGCAAATTTTACTATTGGTTCTATTGTCATTTTATCATTTTTATTATCTTTTTACCCCGCCTGATTTTCATTCTTGGTTTTTCACTTTAATACTCTGATTCTTCATTTTGTGGGTGTTGCCCAGATATTTCAATGGAACTCTGAATTATCTCAGGTCTTCTCAGCATGCGTGTGCATTCACACATACAATCATGCACATACTTACACTCGATGCGTCATGACTGTCCTGTGCTTCACGGAGGTTGACAATTCCATGATCACCAGGCACTGCACTTTGATTTAGCCCAGCCCCCAACTTCAGCTCAGTACTCAGTAGCATCAAAGTGAGGACTGGGAAATGTTCCTTTTTTGGAAACTTTAGTCAGCTGCCTTCTTTATCTGTCACCCCATATTGACCACTTTTAGTCTTTTCTTTTCTTTTTTCACTTTTAATTTTAAGTAAAACAGCTCATACTCTCATAGAGCAGTCACACTGTGACAGAGAGGCTGTGATCACATCTGTTTGTAAAAATTTAACCTAATGACTTGAGTTTAAACCCTGTGACATGTCAGCTGAGAAATGAGAAAGTGAATAGGAGAGTGACAGCCTGAAGTAGAAGGAGTCAATCAAGCAGAGGAAGATGTCATGACCGCAAGCTTGAGGTGCGGCACAGTGCAGGAAGAAGGTGGCTACCAAACCTTGTTCAGCTCATGAGAGGTGCTACTGCATGTGCCTGGAATGTCACCCATAAGCCCACAAGTTGAAGGCTTGGTCTTCAGCAGGGCTCTCTTGGAAGGTGGTAGAAACGCTGATGAGGTAGGGCCAGAGAAGGTTCTAGATCACTGTATGTTTCCTCCAAGGGTCTTCGAGGATATAGATCTCATCCTTTCTCTGCTACCTGGCTCCACAAGAAAAACAACCTTCTCTGCTTCATATCTGGTGTGATGCTACCTCACTCCAGGCCCAGTGAGACTAACCAACCTGGGCTCGAACTTCCAAAGTAGGCAGCCAAAGTGCACCTTTCCTCTCCCTGACTGGATCTGCTCTGGTAACAGTGTGGTCCTGTTGCTCTCCGGTTGCTTCGTGTCCGTCTCAGATCATGTGACCTATCACACCATGTCTGAACTGTCTCTTCTCCTAAATAGAAACACAATATATTATCAAGTTAACTTCAACCACTTTGCATTATTTCTATATGGGACACATTTCTGCCATCCTCCCAGTGCTTGTTAATTTTGGTAAGTGCTTTGACATTATTTCACATAGGAAGCAAATATATTGCCATGGGCTTAGGTGAGGACTTGTAGGCAAGTAACACAAGCATTGTGATATTTAGATCTTTCTGTGTCTCTTCACTGACTCTAATTCACCAATCAGAAGTGTCATGTACAGTTATGAGTTATATTTCTGTCACTAATTAAATATGTGACCTAATTTATTGGTTATGTAATATTTCTGTACCTATTTCCTCATCAATGAAGTGAGGACAGTAGCAGCTTACCTGGTAGGGTGTTGTAAAGATAGTATATTCAAACATAGCTGGAAAATAGCAGCTACACAAATAAGTACTCAGTATATGCTAGCTTATATTTATTATTATTATTATTACATTCTCTCTGCAGAAGTAAAAACAGAGAACATATATTGAAGAAACAAAATGGAAAATGTGTTTAATGAGGAAATTTACACATTATGCAACAAAACTTCCAAGTCATGGAAGCATGACGATACTATGTAGGGTCATTCTCTGTTTTTGCTTAACTTTTTATTTTTAATTTATGTATTTTTACTAGTACATGCTTGTGGTATGGAATGACTACATTTCTAGGGGAATTTATAAATTGTGTACATAACACATTTTCATTCTCTTTTTTTGTTCCTTTTCTCTCCTTGCTCTCTCTAACTCTTAATCCATTTTTTCTATATATTTTTGAATCTTTTTTTACCTTCCTGCCCACCCCCTTCCTTCTGTTGCTCACTTTCTCATTTGAAAAAGAGCTCCCTTTTTACTCTTGTCTCCCTATTTCCTCTTAACTATCTGTTATTCAGCTCTTTATATTTTGCGTTTCCCTGTTACATAGTCTATCAGCTACCATATTATTTGTATTCTAGGCTGCAAAATGAGCTACTGCTGTTTGTCCATCCTGAGATCACAAGGATAAAAACTTTTAATCCTAACAATTACTCTCACAGTGGCTTTATTATACGTTGTATCAGGCACCCGCTGACAGGGTGCACATGCTTGTAAAAATACTGCAGCTTTGAGCAGTGTTGCCCGTAAGGAATAATCAGAACGTCCCAGTTTTCCTCTCTCACTTCCCTTCGCTGTCATTTCCTTTACTTGTTCGTCACTTCCGGTTCATGGTTCTTGCTTCCTACTGCTTCCTTCTGCCGTCACCGATCCTATGGAGCCATCCACCACCTGCCTTCTCTTTGCACACTCCTTCCTCTCGAGGTTCCATTAACGCTTATTTCTTTGAAAAATCAGCTCAAAACAGACTAACCCTTACACCTTCGATCTTAAGCTACATGATTGTTTTAGAAGAAAGCACAGGAAAATCATCTTCAAATTTATCCCAGAAATTATTTCATGGATTTGGCATTGAAAGTAGATACCCCACCCATTAGACAAGCTGGGATACATTGACCTAAAAAGTGTCATCAGAGCAAATGAAACAATTAGCAAATGGAAGACAGCCTATGAAATGGGAGAAAATACTAGCAAATCAAATATCGGATAAGAAGCACATTTTAAAAATATATAACTCACCACGTGATTGAAAAATGAGTCAAAGAATTGAACAGATATTACTCCAGGAAGACACAGAAATGGTCAACAGGTATATGAGAAGCTGTTCCATGTCACAAATAATCAGGAAATGAAAATAAAAACTGCAGTATCATCTTACATAGGAAGTTAAATTGCCCTGTACATGAATCTTAAATTGTTATATATTAATGTTTAATTCAGTAGAAATCTCCCTGCAGTGTATTCGATCTTAGGTAGAAGGCTTTGGACAGTTTGTGGATCTGGAACATTTTAAAATGTGATTTTATATAAAATCACACACAATATAATTTTTTTTCACAAAATTTGCTGAGGATTTTTTTTTTTCAAGAATTGTTCCAATTACTAGTTTCCTTGTTTTCTACACCTAGGGTAAATGACTATTAAAAAGGAAATATGAGAACTTTAGGTCTCTTATAGGTCCCTGTATAACATTCTGTACAGTATACATTTTATGTAATATTTTATAAATATTGCTATAAGAGTTTGGCGACATAGCAATCCAAATTACCATCTTCTAGTCTATTTGGAATTGTGTCATCCCATTCTTTCGACAGATGCAGAAAAAAAATTAAATATTTCACCTGGTACAGTTACGTATTTGTAGAAATTGATATTTCCTGCTCTTACTCTCTACTTAAAGCACAAAATCCTTAGTACACGACAGAAACTGACCATTCTTCAATATTATTATCAATACATATTTTCTTCTAGAAGGTGTCATTGAAATATTTTCTTCACTTTAGAAAAATGAGCACTATGGCAAGAGTTTTGGTTGTTGATGTACAAATGTCTTGGTACATCTTTATTATTAAAATATAGTCTTTTAGTTTTTCATGTTCTCTTTTTGCTAATGGAAGTTCCGTATTAATTATATTAATTTTAATATCATTACATTTATAAATTTGCTTCTATGGTTTAAATACTTCCACTTAGTGAAAGAACACACACTGCAGGCCCATTTTATCAGGATATTCTTTTATATTTTCTCACAGTCTGTGGATGTGAATTTTACATTTGGGTATTTATGGCTCATAAAAGAGTTTTTCTTTTTTTCCAGTGTAGGAAGTAGAAACTCCCAGAAAAATTTATTGGAGGAGCAGCCATGTCTTCAGTAAACTTCTGCAGCAGCTCAGTTATGAATTAAACTTCAATCTCTGCATGCATCTGCTTTCTGGCTATATATTATATTAAATTACTTTGGCTGTTTGTCTTTGCGCCAATGCACTCTATCTCAACTGCTGTAAATTCTCTTATGTGACAAAGAATTCCTACCACACTGCCACTCTGATTTGGAGCTGAATTACTTATTCCACCTGCTCTGATATTAAGATTGTAGGATCTACCTTAACATGCATTTGTTTGGAATGTGCTTGCCTCCCTTTTAATTTTCAATCTTTGTGTATCATATTTCTAGAGTTTCTTTATAGTATGAAATTTCATGGTGCATTGCTTAATTGAAGCCATAAATCCATTTATATTTACCAAATGTTTTGTTACATTTTTCTTTAATTGTTATTATGTATTATGTTATTATGTATTCCTAATAAGTGCATTTCTACATAGATGTGTGTATGTTACTTTCTTTATTTTTTAGGAAAATAAGTATATTTGTACTCCTGTATTTATACATAAGTGAGTTTTAATTGTTATGAACGGTCACCCAATAAAGACGCATTACCGTGAAAGTTCATAGTTTACATTTTGTTCTTTGAGTCATGTAATTCCACAAGTTTGGACAAATGTTTAATGTCATGGAACCACTGTTTCAGGGTCATACAGAATAATTTATTTTTTGGTCCAGGGATCAAACGTGGAACTTTGTGCTTGTGAGGAAGGCACTAGAACCACTGAGCTGGACCCCCAGCCCCTAGAACAGCTTAAGTGACCCAACAATGTGCTGGGCTGTACCTGCTCACAGCAACCTTCTCTTTCTTGGTACCCGACGTCCACTGATACGCCATTGTTTCCCATTAGCTTTTTGTAGCATTTCATATTTATAGCTTCAATCATATACTATATAGTTTTTTCAGACTGGATCCTCATCTTTACCAATGCACATCAATGTTTCTCTGTGTCTTTTGTGGCTTGATAACATTTCTGTTTATCAGTGAATAATATTCCACTGTCTGGGTGTACCACAGCTTACTAGTTCACCTATTGAAGGACATCTAGTTTGCTTCCAAAATTTGGCAATTATTAATAAAATTGCTATTAAAATCATAAATTTATAAATAAATATAAATATAAATTTATATTTATATTATAAATATATAATATATTATAAATAAATATAAATATTTTATAATATAAAATTTATATATATAATACATTATATATAAATATAAATTTTTAAATTTATAAAATTATAAATATTTGCTTGAAGACATTTGTGTCAACATAAATTTTCAAGTCATCTTGAGTAGGTAATGAGGACTGTTAGCTTGGGACAGTGTGGCAGGATCATATTTAGCTTTGTAAGTAGTTGCCAAGCCGTCTTCCAAGGTGGCTGCACCATTCTGCATTCTTTCCCTCACCAAGGAGAATTTTGGTGGCTCTGAATTCCCACCGGCATTGAAGAGTTCGGTGTTAACATCTTGCTCTTATTTCGGTTTGCGATTCTTTTAGGGTTTGTGATGTGGAACATATTTTCATATATTTATTTGGCATGTTATATGGCATATGTATATGACTATTCAGATACTTTCTCATTTTTATTGCTTGTTTTGTTGTTGAATTTTTAGATAAATTCTACTGGATATTTTGGATATGTGTTCTTTTTTTTTTTAAGGTTTTTTGAGACAGGGTCTTGCTTTGTGGTGCAGGCTGGCCCTGAGCTCAGCCTCAAACTCACATCACAGCAATCCTCCTGCCTCTGCCTCCCGAGTGCTAGGATTACAGGTGTGAGCCACCATGCCCGGCACTGTGGTATGTGGTACTGGCTGCTGCTAGGGTGAGTCTCCACACCCAGTATTGTTATGTGGTTACTGGGGATCAAACCCAGGTCCTTGCACTTGCAAGACAGGCACCGGAACCACTGAGCTATATCCCCAGCCCTGGATATGTGTTCTTATCAAATGTGTGCTTCCCAATATTTTTTGTAACTTATCTCTTCATTCCCCTAATATGTTATTCATAGAGTAGAAAGTTTTTTATTTTAGTGAAGTTTGAGATAATAATATTTTTCAGTCACAAATAATGTTTTTTGGTGTTGTGTCTAAGAAGACAGTGAGTGAAATGTAGATTTTTCTCTTAGGTTGACTACTAGAAGTTTGAAGGTTCTATATTTTACATTTGGGTCCATAACTAATTTTTAATCAGTTTTTGTAAAATGTGCAAAATGTGCATTCGGATTCATGTTCCCTGTACTCAGGGATGCTCAGTTCTCCCAGAACTATCTTTTCTTCACATTTATTGTCTTTGCTCCTTTCTCAGAATAAACTGCTACATCACTGAGATGTCAACATTGTTGCACTGAATTAGTTGGCTTGTCTTTTATTGGTATCATGTTATCTTTTTTTTTTTTTTTTTTTTTTTTTTTTTTTTTTTTTTTTTTTTTTTTTTTTTTTTTTTTTTTTTTTTTTAGGTTTTTTGAGACAAGATCTCGCTTTGTGGTTCAGGCTGGCCCTGAGCTCAGCCTCAAACTCACATCACAATCCTCCTGCCTCTGCCTCCCGAGTGCTGGGATTACAGGCGTGAGCCACCACGTCCGGCACTGTGGTATGTGGTACTGGTTGCTGCTGGGTGTGGGTCTCCACACCCGGTATTGTTATGTGGTTACCGGGGAATCGAACCCTGGGCCTGGCGCTTGCAAGACAGGCGCCGGAACCACTGAGCTAACTCCCCGGCCCCCCTGGTATCATGTTATCTTAATTATTGAAGGATGTTAGTAAGTTTTCAAGATGCATACTATTAGTATTTCAGTTTGGCTTGGTTTGGTTCCCATTATTACAGTATCTTGTCTGAGTCTTTCAACCTTCTATATAAACTTCAGGATTATTTTATCTATATCCTCAAAATACATTTGTGGGATTTTGGTTGACATGGAACTGAATGTCTGAGTTGACGGCTTTTGTCTCTGAATGTAGATTAAATCTCATTCGTTTGTTCTCCTTTGTTATTTTTCTAGTAAGGATTTTGTGGTTGTACTGGGACAGGTTTTTTACATAGTTGTTAGATTGAGATATATTTTGTTTTTGGTGAGTTATGAAGAGTGTTATGAATTTAATATCATCCTGCAATCGTTTGCTGCTGTGAAGAGGAAAGGGGCTGACTTTGGATATTAATTGTGTATCCTGAAGTCTTTCTATAATTGATGATTACTTCCAGACTGTGGTCTTGTCTTCCAAGGTGGTGTGATTATTTTCAATTCTTGTGAGTTACTTATTTTCCACCTGGTACATAGAAAATATTTATTACATATTTTTGCATCCAGGATCTCTCATGGAATTTAATTATTTTCATACCAAAAATGAGAACCGAAAACATCTCAGTACTATATAATTTTTCCCAAGTATTCTTTCCATTCACTTTCTCCATTATTTTTCTGACTGTGATCAATTAGCACAAAAGACTTACCTCATTTAGAATATGAGGAAATGATTAATTTCATGCTGGATTAAGTAGGAGAATTTGATTTGAAAGATGCAAGCATCTTTCTCCTTTTGGGAAATGAATCCTAGAATTCTTATTATGTATGAAATGATTCAAAATGAATGTGAGTTTCAGTTTGCCCTAAGGGATCACTTGAAAGTAAGTCTATATATCCTTTTGTTAGTGATGCCATACCTAGCGAGCTTTTGGGAACAGAATATTTCTCGGTTGTCTTAGCGAAGTCTTAAAGATTCACAGATAGTTACTTAAATTCTGGAGATTTAAAAAAAGTTTTATAATTAAGCACTTAAATTTGGGTCTCATTTTTCTATTGACAGTTTTAATACTGTTTATCTTAGACCTGTCTGTGATCTTATATACTTGAGAGTATATTTGCTGTAGAGGACAATATGGGGAGTTGACAGCTAAGGAATATGATTGAAACTAACTTTTCTCCCAGTGGAGGGGAGATCTGCCCGGTCAGGGTACGACTCATGGTCTGGTCCTCTTGCTTCTTCCATCTGTGTGTGTGAGATTCACAAACAGCACGATGAATTCAGTGGTGAAAATATCATAATGACAATAATAGAGATACTTAAAGCCATCTGAGTTTTGAACTAGGGTTACTAACATTCTCGGTGTCTAATGCAAGGAAGAAGTGTGGTTAACTGTTTGCTAGATTCCAAGGTTTTTCTACACAAGTTTCCCAAGAAAAGCCTTGCAAATTTCTTTTCTCTCTCTTGCCTGTCCTCCAAAATGTTCATATCACATGACAGAGAGAGAGAGAGAGAGAGAGAGAGAGAGAGAGAGAAACTTTTAGGGATGTGCTCCTCTGAAGGTGGAGGAGGTGACAACTATCTTGGCCAAAGGCAGGAATGGAGATCACGTTTAACAGAACAGTAAATTAGCATCGCAGCACCGACTATGTGACGCAGATCATTTCAGAAGCCCGTTCCCTTGGGAGGAGGCAGGCGGAGCTGAACTCTCCTCATCTTCTCCAGGCACCACACATGGGCTGAGAGGCTTCCGGGCATCCGAGTCACCCCAGCACTTTCCTGGCTGAGCCCCCAAAGCCTGCGCAGACACAAACCATGAGCAGCAGAGCTGAGAAGCCCAGTAAGAGGGCGCTATTCTGCGTCAAGATCGGCAGCATCTTGGGAGGTATGGATGAACTTATTAGTTGGGGAAGAAATCTTTTCCTTCGGTCCTTCTGGTCAGATGAGTGAGCCCCTCCTGACGGAAATGAATGTGAGAGTAGGGACTGCTTCCCTTGGCTCCTGCCATGGCTATTTCAGAGCTGAGCCAGAGATCGGGAAATGATGACTGGCTACACAGAGGAAGATACAAATACTATAAATTATGTGGTTTTCAAATAGTGAGAACTCTTTTATTGAATATTTATCTTTTCATAAAAGCAGTGCTGGTCGTGCATATGTTACATGAGGGTCAGATATCCCTTCTTAAAAATTATATTCAGCTATGTCTCTCAACTAAGTCAGATCTCCTTTGATGTCAAATATTGTTGCACATATGGTCTTCAGTTTGCAACAAAACTGAAACCACTAGAGATACAGCACCATTGTCCTATTAGTGGAATTATAGAATATTGGTCAAGCTGTAAGGAGATACCAACTTCCTAAACAGATTGTAACAAATGCAGATACAGCAAAGCTTTTTTACTTCGTTATTCTCTGTTTCATTAAAAACACTGGGCAAGGGTAGTTTAATAAATTATGCCTGGAAATATCACTAGTGAGATAGGACTGACTTTCGCACCATATTCCAGGTTAGGGCCAACTATGGGCTAGGGAGATGGTACTTAATGGAGATAACTACTAACATTATAGCTGCCAGTCATGTAAAGATCAGAATCTTGAGGAAAACTGGTGGATAAACCATCTGCTTTGGTGTTGGCTTCTGTCTCTGGGCTTGACGTTCAGAGCACAGATGGAAAGCTACTTCCGGTTCCTAGGAATTGAGTCATAATGGAGTCTGAATGCTGCTAAAATAATAAAATGCCTATTTGATCTGAAAGGTCATAGATATGCAGTGAAAGGAAAAATGCACATATTCCAAACAGCTGCTGGAGAATGTAATTATGACATATTCGCTTTGCTAGTAGTGGAAAGCAATTTGCAAAATATACAGTTGAGATCCTCACGTGAATGTTTTCATTGCACCTTTTTCCCCCTTCAGGCTATGGTCTCCGCTGGGAAATTTAGTAGAAGAAAAAGTTCTTCCTGAGGTCTTGAGAAGAAATCCTGTGAGCTTCGAAAAACACCGAAAACTGAAACCCCAGCGCGCATACGGGGAGCTGGCTTCTGCTATTGCTTCTGGGGGTGACTTCCCAGGGCACACGGATCCGAGGGCATTGATCCTATTAGACAGCAGAGTTGGCTGTAATTGACGTCTGCTTTCATGTTCAGAGAGTCTTCTCACATACATGAAACATGTTTCTTCCGGGAAAGCATCATGTTGTCATCCTTGGTTAGTCAGAGCAGGCCGATTCTCAGGTGGATTAATTACTGCCTGAGTGCAGTGGAGATTGAAGTTTGCTTGTGGTAAACAGTGCTTTTAAAGCTTGTCCCCCCACTCTGAATCTGTAGTCATTCTTTCCTCTGCATAGTTTTATTACAATTATATTAAATTCCATGAGGGCCTTGTACAAAATAATAATGACATGCTGGGAAATTTTCCATGCATTTTAAATAGGACTAATCTCTCACAACCTTGCAGCTTACAGAAATTAGCATTTCAAAGATAATTATTTTTGTTTCCTATGAATTGATTGCCAACTGATCCATAAATTTCAAAATAAAACATGAGACTAAAGCACTCCAAATGAGCTCCCGGAATTTACTTCATTACCCTCCTAGAATTAGACTGAAGGCATTTGGTAATTTTGCTTGGTCGAAGGGCCTTTGATAACTGACTCTCCGTGTTGATGAAATAGTATTTTAAGTGACAAACATTGGCCGGAAGACAATTCTCTGTGCTCATAACCCTGGAGAAGGCATCTTCGTCTTCACATTTAGTCAGAAACCTCTGGGAGAGGGAGGTGTGCAAAATGATCATGCCGTGACTTTGCAAAAGGACGTTAACCTCGGGTGACCCCGGATGCCAGCATCAGAGACGATGATTCTTGTGGTTTAAAAAGTCACAGTGGATTAAATTAAGGAAAATCTACTTCAAATTTCCAAATTTTATTGAAAAATAATGAGAAATTGTCTGTTGTGCAATGGATTAAATTAAGGAATTTAATTTCCAAATTTTACTGAAAAGTAGTGAAAATCCTAGAAAAGTACTAACGCTTGGGAAAATACACCATACGCCCTCTGAAACCCAGGCTGAAACGAGTTCATTAAGATGGCAATTAAAATGCTGCCCTGCGGTGCTGAAATTCAGGCTTACATATGGCATTCTTCACCTGTAACATTTTTATTTTACTTGTCTTCTCTCCTAAAATGAGTTATTTGTATATTATTGTGGTAGTTTACAAAGTTTAAAAAGATCTATTTGTAATAATGATAAAATATAACTTCACTTTCATAAAAGAGGAATTATGTTCTAGCACATCAATTTTTGTTAACCTATAGTAAGCCCTTGAAAAATCTTTTTTTTGGGGGTGAAAATATTAAACTGTTTAACAGAAGGAAATCAATTATCGATGAAGAAATGAAGAACGGAAATTTACATGTGGTGTCATTGTCTATGTAGTATATGTGGCAGTGAAATAACTTTTGCACTTATACTTACCATAGATGAATCAGATACCACTTTCTATTCTTAGTTACTATTTGGTTGACCTTTGCATAATATTGAACTTGTTCTTGAAGATCATTTTGAAAGTAAGTAGGTGACATTGCAGTTTAGTTAAATATGCGGGCTATGAAGTCAAAACTGCCAGATGTCAAATATTGCTTCCCACTTAGACTATTAACATCTCCCTGACAGTTTAACTTTGGAAATATTAATTTCCTTATGGTTTTAACACAGACATTTATATGACTTTATTCATAGAACATGCTATTCCTTTTGTGTGTATGTGCATGTATGTGTGAAAGAGAATGAATTAACTGGATGAATTGTGCAGAAAAGTATTTGAGAAATAGTAACACTCCATAAAAGTTAACCTATTTAAAAATTGTCATGGGGGTGATGGGAATAAAAATTTTAAAAATCATCATTTCTTTTCAGTGCACGTTTTTAATACAGAATTGTGTGTGTATTTCAGGGAACTGTCAACAAGCATATAACATATCTTCATCATTTTAAATCTGTCTAACTCTCCCCTTTTCCTCTTCTCCTTTCCCCTCTACACTTCTGTAATCTTCCTCATCTTAAGTGTTTATCTTTTGGTTTTCTATTAGTCTCTTTTACTTTAAGCATTTATTTATTTATTTATTTATTGGTATTGGGGATTGAACTCAGGACCTTGGGCTTGCAAGGTAGGCTCTGGAACTGCTGAGCTAAGTTCCCAGCCCTCGTTTATTTACATCATCTTCTCATCTTCCCCATGGTATTCCCTGAGGATAAATGTGGCTTTCGGTTCCACACATTCCTTTAGTAACAGCTATGAATAAAACATCCTTCATAAATTTATGATATCAGAAGTTTTAAAATCAAAACTTTCTAATATTTTATTAATAATTACAGTGACTATTTCTAACATGTTCCACTTTCAAAATTTAATGAACATACTTTCTATGGTCTTTTTAGCCAATGGTTTGGTTGAAACTCTAAGTGATGCCCAAGTTAAATGCTTTCTTCAGAATCACACTCCAGTTTATTTATCTCTTCTGGCTGCTGCTATTACCAAGACTCAGATTAATATCCATACTCCTTGTTTTACATGTTCCCTACATCTACTTAGTCTTTAAACCACCATTTTTCTTATGCAGATCTTCTCTTTAAATAACTAGCATGGTGAATTCAGTAACATCTTGACTCAAGCACTTTGGCAGGTATCAATGGAGTTTAGTAATTTAGATATTTATTTGTTCAACTATGAATGTCTTTAAGTTTTTAAAGTATGCCTGTTGTTCTCATGACTATGTTTTCCAGGTATTCTCACTTTATTACTAGTAAATTAAAAAAAATCTTGACTGTTTCTTTTGCTTCATAGAAATTGATATTCTTGTAGTTACTCAAGAATATCTTATGTCAAGCAACTAAAAGATTTATCTGTCATTGTGGATTGGGCTCATATCTGGAAGTATCAGTAAGAACATAAAAAAAAACAGATGCCGGGAGGGTTTAGGACTTGACAGAGATCACACACTATGGACTGGGAATGAAGTAGTCTTGACAATTGACTGTGGGAATTACCAGCTTTCTTCTTGTGAAAAGATACTCGGCATCTAAATAGGAAAGACGTGTCTATCATAAGTGAAAATGAAATGAAACTGCAAGGACAGGAGAGATTTGACAAGCAGAAAAAGATTTTCCACTTGAATGAATTTCTTGGGTTACATGGAGAAAAATCACCCTGGGAAGATCTGGTGTTACAGCAGAAGAAAAGTAGAGATTTAACTGAAGCTTATTGCATTTTCTTTGCAAATAGGCCAGATCAAAAAAGATATGAAAAGATAATGTATTAATGAATAAAATCAGAACACCAGACTACCTTTAATAATGACTTTCCAATTAGAGAATAAAACACTACGGGCATCAGAGTTGTTTTATTAGATGTATTTGCTAATCTAAACTCTCCTAATGATGACTATGTCATAACATTCACCTAAAATGTACCAATGAATTTCATGGGAATAAAATAAAATCTCTACAGAGAATTATATACATGCTGAAAACTGCCACTTCAAACTTGCATGCATTTGTCAATATGAAATTAAACAAAATAATTTTATGTTTTTCATTTTATACAGATTACTCTCTAGCAGGCAAGGAAATTATTTTTAATCTCAGAGTTAATCTTCCCAGAGTTGGAGAACGCAGTTGCGTGAGTCTGGAAATAGGTGTACCCGCCATCATCAGGATTAAACAAGAGTGTGCTCTTCACCACTGTGACTTTATTCCACCTCTTTACAGGGCTTCTTTCGCCTGTCCCTACTCCCCATTCTCACTACAGATAAGCACTTCTTCGCCACTAGATTTGCTTTCATTTTCAATCACTATTCTATGAATAGCATTATCATGTACACGTTCTTTGGGGCTACTTTCCAGCAGTTAGCATTTAATAGATACTTCAGCACAATGCATGCTGTTCAACTCATTCTCTATTGAAAAGCATCATTCCATCACGTGATTTCAAAAACTTTAAAAATCCACTCACCTGTTGATATTCATTTGAGATGTTTTAAGTTTTTGGCAAACACAAAAAAAGTTTGAGTAGTAGGAGCTACAGTTAACCAAGCCTAGAGTGTGAAGTTTTATGTTAATCTGACAGGAATTAAGCTTTATCGATGCTTATTCTATATACAGTGGCCAGAAGATCAAGACTTCTTCGGGTCCCTTTATCTACCCTGTGCCCACAGTCCTCCCTGGGAACTCTTTCTGAAATAGATTCCAAAGCACGTGGCTTTTGTATCCATTCCCGGGCTTTGTGCTGGAGTGTTGCTGATGTAGTGGAAGTGTGGAGGAAGGGAACGCTTTCTACAACCTCATGGCTAGAATTTCCATGGGTCGTGCCCTAGATGGAGATATTTAGAAGTGTCATGGAGCTTCTTTGGTGACACTAAAAGGATATCGGGGTTTAACATTAGACCTCTTTTTCCCCACAGGCCTACATGGTCTCCGGCAAAGCCTCTTTACCTGCTTTGTGGAGAATGCTCTGGCCGTGCTTCACACTGGTTATGTTATCCTTGTTGCCAGCAGGAAGCACATGTGCTTCTTCCTTCTGTAGTGTGGGGACCTCTGGGCTTCCTGCAGATGTTTGCTTGGGTCCCCCAAGATGCTGGCCAGGGTGCTCCTTGGTCCTCTGTTAATGGGCTTCAGGAAAGCCTCTGAAAGATCATCGAGTGCCCTTGAATTCTGGCCAAGTGGCTGTTGCTGCGGGTGTTTGATCTCTGCTGTGATTGTGTTCCTGTCTCTCCAGGCTGTAGGTGAGAGTTTGCCCTCTGACCTTAGCTGTCTATGGTGCCAAGGAAAGGGGTTGGTTTTCAGCTTACTGAGGTGGTTCTTTTCCTAAGCATGTGCGGAGCTGACAACTAACAAGCCCTTTATGCATCACAGCTTGAGCCAGAAGGCTGTCTGATTTTGTAAGAAATGGCCAAGTTATTTTACAAAAAAACTGTAGCATTTTATATTCTTGTCACTAGTATATGACTCCACTTCTTCCAGAGCCTCAGGGTCAGTCTGGTCTTTTCTTTTTCATTCCCAGACATTCTGATTGGGATAGAATGACATTTTATAGCTTATTGTTATCACCATTCCTCTTCTCATGAACTTTATAACACGCAGAAAATTTCTAGACCTATTCTGCTTTGTAAATTGCTTTTCTTAATATTGTAGCTCCCACTAGAGTGATTTGCTAGTGACTTATGATGCATATTTATTAGACACGTTGTTAGATTTTTGCTTAATTTTTACTAATGCTTTAATTTAGCCAAGAACAGTATCATACAGTAACATAACTGTAGCCTAGATAGATTCTAAGTTCTTCAAGGAAAGTATCATCATTATTTGCCATTTACTGCTCTTGTATTTGAGACAGAAGTAAATTAGTACTTTAAACAATGATCAGAATTGAAACTGCATTGAAGAAAAACTCTGCACCACAACTTAAAATGAATAATCAATACAGTGCTATTAAACTGAGTTTCATTGGAAAATAGCATAGTTTCCCTGGAAAATAATCCTGCCAATGGTGTTGAGTTGACATAAAAGGAAAATTAGAATTTTTAAGGATTTAGTTAAACAAAGAAATTAAGAAGGTGGTACATCAGCTCACACAAGTATTGAGTAATGTTTTATTCATAGTTTTCAGTAATCTAAATGCTCCTATCTAAATGATTGGCTGGCACAATGTATCTTTCTAAACACTACAAAGCCAAAGTAACAGGAATATTTTTGGTATTTCATATACTTACTTATCAATATAAGGACTTAAATAGTAAATATCATTTATAACATTACTTTTGGAAATAGAATGCAAATAACTTATCTTTTAAAAAAAGTTTGTCTTGTTTAAACTAGTTGAACTAGATGTATGTAGAGAAATCAGAAACAAAATAACAAAAGGCGTCATGGTGATATTCTTTATCTTTTCACTTTTTAAATAAATGAACTGAGAAAATGCGTAGGTAAGATCTGTTGTATTAACTCCAAGACAGCAATGCATTATTTTGTAATAAGAATCTTATCTTTCACTACTAGTATGCACAAATTTCAGTTTTTCATATTTTGTGCTTTCATCTGCTTTGCAATCTCTTTTCTCCAGTAGACTGAACATGTAATAAACCAGATATTTGTGCTGATTTATGCACTGGTCCTGCAGAATGTCTGGGCTGCTTAGACTCATTGTTCTCATCCTGTGGGGTGAGATGACTCTTCTAGTACAGGACAAGGATGCTCGGTGTCCCTGGCTTTGCCCAAGGACAGGTGGACATAAATGACACAGTTGACTTCTAGACAGAAATGTTTGGAACTGAACACAACACTCCTGGTTCTCTTTACTCTGTGAAAACTGCAGTATATGGCATGGAGACAGTCTACAGTCCCGAGGGATATAATGCACATCAGAGACCTGAGCCTGCTGTGACATGTGCTGGAAGACACCCAATGAGAACGAAGTCACCCTTCTCTGTCCCGGTTTGCTTATATTTTGGGATCGCTGGTCATCAATGCCTGGGACCTGAGGGGGTCCTGTATTATTAACATCTTTTCTAATCTTTGCTGGACGGTGAATAAATAAGTAGATGGTTTCATTAGGTACTTATTATTATCATGTGGGCTGCTTTGCTTTTTACACATATTAATCCAGACAATTAGTTTTAGAAAACTTTCTAAAATGCACATCATCATTTATTTTGTTCTGTAAAAAAGTACAAATTATCTAAGACAACTGGAAAACATGAGGATCAAAGGAAATTAAGTGCCTCTGGGAAATAGAAAACAGACTAGAGGGATGTGTCTGTTCTTCTCTCCACACCTGTAAGGAACAGCTCAGAAAACAAAGAAACAGCATCCAATCTCCAGAGAAGA
Organism: Petromus typicus; assembly: GCA_004026965.1. Lineage (NCBI taxonomy): Eukaryota > Metazoa > Chordata > Mammalia > Rodentia > Petromuridae > Petromus > Petromus typicus. The sequence continues at coordinate 17,720 of PVIR01012993.1, read as the reverse complement.
AAGGAGAGTCTCCTCTCACGGCAAGAGCACGTTAAATACAGTCTGTGGCAGGAAGTCCTGCACAAGATGCCGTATTTCATATGAGGAGTCACGGAAGTTCTGTTGGTGATGTCTAAGGTTGAAAAGTCCTGTGAGTCCAGGTGAACTTGTGATTGACTAGAAATCTCAGCTTTCAGGTGTGATATGCATATCAAACATGGTTTAATAAAATTCTTAAAATTTGCTTACTTCTCTTGGTTAAAAAGAGGTTCTTAATAGCAAGAGGCCATTCCATATATATATATATATATGCACATATACCTATATATACATGTATACATACATACATATATACATACATATATACATACATAGATATATACATGCATATATACACGTATACATATATACATACATACATGTATATATGCATATATACATGTATATATACATACATATATATGTATATATAGGTATATATACACACACACACACACACATATATATATATAGGTATACATATATATATATAGGTATATATACATACATATATATATATATAATGTTATTTTTTTTTTTAGACAGGCTTTCACTTTGTAGTTCAGGCTGGTCCTGAACTCAGCCTTCAACTCAGCAATCCTCCTGCCTCTGCCTCCCGAGTGATGACATTACAGGCGTGAGCCACCACACCTGGCACTGTCGTATGTGGTACTGATTTCTGGTGGATGTGAGTCACCACATCTGGCATTGTTGTATGTGGTTACTGGAGATTGAACCCCTGACCCTTGAGCTTGCAAAGCAGGTGCCAGAACTACTGAGCTGAATCCCTAGCCCCCATTCCTTATATTTTAACATAAATTCAATCCCTTATTGCAGAAATATTTCTTATGACCAAATGAGAGAGATTTTACATCTCCAGGGAGGTTTTAGTTTGATTAGAATCAGAATACAATTTATTTAACCTAACATTTTGAATATTCAACAGAATTAAAATTGTTGCCTGTATTTTCTGTTGGGATACTAGTGACAAAATTAAAGACACCAACAGTTTTAGTATTTGTTTTCATAAAAAGTTTAAATGATGAGAAGTATATAGAATGCTTACTATTTTTAATTTTATTTGTTCTATGGCTTCACATTCATTTTGGATTTGTTTCAAAGATATTAAAGACCTAAAATATCTTGTGACAAAAAATAACGTTATCTTAATATCTTTATAACATTTTCTCTAAATACTATAATTTTGGTGTAGGTTATTTGCATAATTTCTTTAGATAAATGACATTTTCATGACATTTTTGAAGCAATATTAGTATTCAATCTCTAAGGCGTCTTGAAAGAGAGAATGTCAAAATGCTGAATAAAGTCTGTCATTATGAATATACATAAAATAAATTTTCTTAGGTTTGCATATGCAGAATATTAATATTTCATAATCCTCTCTCTTAAGACTTCTTTAACAAAAGCACCAGGGTGGCAGAAAATATTTGGAACCTAAATTCATACTGATGATAAGGCATTTACTCCATGAAACTCTAACTGCTTCCAATGGAATAATAGAAGGACACTCAATGAGTCGGTAATACACCTTTTCAGCTATATTGACTTTGAAAATGATCATTCATTAGGTGATGAAAGATTTCAGACTATGTGAGTTTGTGTGTGTGTGTGTGTGTGTGAGTGTGTGTGTGTGTGTGTGCATGCACGCGCGCACACACACACTTCAGGCACTATGTTGGGTGGGGATAGCATATTGTTGAAAGAATGTTGAAATATGTTTTCATAGGAATGGAAACTCAGATTGGGAAGGATAGGGCTAATGGAATCACACTGTAGACTCCAGGGAGTGTCTCAAAAGACAAAATTTTTCGCTTTTAATGCAAAATACGGTCATATTTATAGTAAACAGTAGAGAGCCTAAACATACGAGTGGGGTCAATCACGGATTGGTTGAAGCATGTGCAGAGGCGGGTGGCTGTAGACTGAAGAGGCAGGCGGTCCTGGTTGGCCGACGGTGGAGTCACGATAACACTGGCCATGCTAAACTCCAGCCCAGCCAAGTCTGGCGATTGTCTTCAGTGTGTACTTAGGATCCCATTCCTGAGTTCAGTGCTCTCTTATCCAAAAGACAATGGCGCCATCTAAATTCAAGTATCTTTCCATATTTGAAAAGAAAGAAGAAAGGGAGAAAGAAGAGGGGGAGAGGGAAGGAGATACGGAAGGAGGGAGGGGTAGAAGGAGGGAAGGAAAGGGAGAGAGTATGATCTGATCAAAAATGAACGCAAATAAAAGAAGCCATAACTATGCATGCAAATTCACTAGAAGACAAAATATATGATGAAGTGAAATTTATACAAATCTAGTAAAATCCAACTACCACGGAATCAGCAGAAATCCACCTCACCTGAGGGGAGATGGAACCTAGAGGTGGCGGGATGGGACAAATCAGCTACGTGCCTAGGGAGCAAAGCCTTGGCTGCAGGGAGCAGGAAGCAAGGAGGAGAAGGCTCAGGGGTACCGGGCTGCATGCAGCAGCCTGGGGACAGGGCTTCACACAGAGCAGCACGTAGGAAAGAAGAGCGCACCTCACAACTGTTAAGATAGGACATGAAGGGAAGGAGAAATGGACAAGACATTCTGCAGAAACAAAGGAACGTCATGAAATCAGAACATATACCAACTCACTCAACCTTCGGGAAAACACGCAAATTAAATTGAAAGATTTAAGGATTAAAAAAATTGCAGTTTGTGATACTAACAAAACTTGCACTGCTGAGCAGCGGGAATAAACCTAATTCTGCACCCAACTCCCTCACATCTTTCTGTATAGAACAGTGTTGATTGAGCAGAAAAAAATACAATATTTCTATACAGAAAACACCAGAAGACAACTTTAAAAGGCCCTATACTGATATATATATATATATATATATATATATATATCCAATAAATATTTGAGTAATTAAAAAAGAGCTTTCATGCAGAGAATAAGTTTTCATGTTTATAAGCTTTCATAATTAGTCAAAGTCATGAGCTCCATTCAAAAAAAGGTTTAAATTCATTCATAGGGTGAAGTGTGTAGGATTAAAATGTAATTTTCAAGATTTTTAAGGAAATGTTTCTCACACATCTTTACTAGCACATTGAATATGCTCTACTCTCAAAAATGTTAACGTATGTAAATGGCAATGAGAACATGTGGTTGCTATGTGATGTGGAAGCATCTCCCGTGTCTGCTATGTCACGTTCACAGAAAATGATAATACTGCCATGGTTGCCTTTATGTATAACACTAGGCAGTACAACATTTCAACAAGAGATGAACAAAAAGTGGTGTAAGTAATTTCACTAATCCTATATGTGTGCAAGTGTACACGTTCATTGGAAGGTGAAAGAGAAACTCATAAAAGTAGTCACCACATGTAAGAGTTAAAATGGTAATACCTCACAGAGTAAATAGAAAAGCATTTAAGTTCTCAACTCAGATAAATACATCTTAGACATTAGAAAAAAGCACTAGTCATAAAATATTAAAATCAATAATTTGTGTGTCACCAATATGCAAAGCTATTGATCTTTGAAAAACACCAGTGAGAAAAAAAAGTGACAGAGGATAGGCCAGGAGGAAACATCTGCAGAAGGTGAGTCCGAAAGCCTTGCATCCAAAATGCCCATAACTGACTTCAATGAAAAAAAATTAACAAATGAGAAGATTCAAATAAATAATTCACTTAAAAGCTATAGAAATTAATAAAAACTACATGAAATTTATTCAGAATCATTAACCTTGAAGGTTTTCTCCATATTTTATTATTAGAAATGTAATTGAAAATACTAATAATAACAAATATCAGGAAACAGGAATGCTTGTGGCTTGCTGCTGGGAAAGTAAAATGAAGCTGTGACTTTATATAATGTTTTGATTGTTCCACAAAGGGTTTAATAAATGTATCACACAACACAGCATTTCCATGATTACAAATCTATTGAAAAAAAAAAAAAACAGAACCACAAAACGTCTTGTACACAGATATTTATAATAGAATGATTCACAATGGTCCAAAACGTAAGAGTCTCAATGTCCATCAACTAGTGAAAGCAAAGACAGAACATGGTATGTACATATCTGTAAAGGAATACCAGCAACCAATCAAAAGGGAGGGTCTGTGGATGCAAGTTGTAACGTGAATAAACCCCCCAAAGCACAGTTGAGGAAGCTGGTACTTGAGATCACACACTGCACCCGAGGCAGAGCTAAGAAGCAAAAATCATGTGTGTGGTAGCTTGAGCTAGGCAACACTTCAGAAGCGGGCCATTCCTGGGAATGTGCGTGACATCTTCGTGGACTGAAATGTCTTCTAAAACTGGGTGGGAGTCATATTGCACAAATAGACAAATTTGCTAAAACCATCACTGAATCATCAGTTTGAAGACCTTGGAGTCATATGAAATGCAAAATATGAAAAATTTGATTGTTGAAAATGGTTACCTTTGTGTGGTTGAGGTTAAAAATGGGGTAAAATTGCAGGATTTAAGACAAGACTATTCTGTGTATGATTTCCGCTCCTTTTTTACTTTGAATCATGTGATGTGGCTTACCAATCCAAAAATTAAAATAAATTAATTTTTAAAATCAGTTGGTTGTGACTACCATATGTGATGTTATGTTAAGTATTGTCACATCTTGTCTTCCCTAACACTACTAGGATTTTCTAAAGTATTTTATTAATATTATTCCTGGTGTATAAATTCTCCTCATCGAGTTTTACTTTAATTATAAATTATTTTTTCCTTAGTATAAAATCCTTTAAGTACATCTACTTCCTTATATTGTTTTTGCTAACTTTATAGTTGAACTTTCCTTATGCATCTTGCATTCATGCTATTCAATGATGCCCCTTCTAATGTAAATTTTATTGTGAAATATAAATTTCAACCAGAAATAAAGCTCAAATGATTCTCTATGCATAATGTTGAAACACTGTAAGGCATGAAAAATTCGAGGACAAATGATATTGTACAGGAAGATTAAACCTTTCACAAACTAGGAGCAGAGGTTCTTGTAAAGTACAAAGCAATCTCACAACATGGGGAAAAATTTTTCCCAATGTAGTTGTATATATAATTTCTGTGTGTAATTGATACAGAATATCTTAATCTTATATGGCTTAATTTTATGCAATCTTAATCCCATAGTATAAAAATTTTAAATTACACCTGTAATGTTGAGTAATGATACTGGATTTATATGAGTATGAACTCTCATCACTTTAGCATTTCTTATATAAAACAATGTGCCTTTGCAACAGAACTAAGTTATTTCTCACGATGTGATAGGGAATAAGTGGGTGCGGATTATCGACATGAGAAGCTGTGAGGCCAAAATCAGTGCTAAGCAATCATGATGTATCTTCTGATTTGTTCATTCTTTCATCTGGGGAATAAATAAGTAAAATCATATTTCAGAGAAATATGAGGGCTACAGAAGAAATCATTAAGCCATGAGGAAATGATCATAGAGCTCAGAACTGTAATGGTGGAATGAGAGCAAAGAGTTTATGGATTAAATTTCTAAATATCTCTTCATTCTAAAAAGGTATACTTTTAAGAAGGGAACACATATTGTTTAAATATATTCATAGTGCTAATATGAGTGTGCCAAATGTGCATGAGTGTATCAAGTGTGCAGTACATTCTCTGTGTTTCATATTTTTACCTGACATTACAGTAATTTATTGATAATATGAACCAGTGAGTGTTTCCATGTAACCAGCCACTTGAGCAGAGAATCTGAACCTGAACTTGCATTATCTTTAAAATCATCCCAAATGGTAGATGTTATTTCTTGTCTTGATTTCAGGAAGTCCAGGTTAAAAAACATTGTTGTCTTTATCCAAATCTCATCACAATAAGTAGGTAAGTAAATGAATCTGGAGTTTGACTTTAACTTTGTGTGACGTGCCTCTCCATTTTTTCTAGAGTGTGATGTTTGGGGTCCCTTTTTCCAGAGCTGAGTAATCTTCATTTGAATTAATTTCTCATCTTTACTTCATTCGTAGACCTTTGGGCCATCAGTGCTTAATGGGTCCTGAGCCAAGAGTACTGTGGCAACCCTAGCAACCTGATGTGAGCACATCTGGAAACTTGGGTGTCAGCCACATTCCGATTCAGCTAACAGCATGACCTTGCACAAGCTTTCTGTTTACCATTATACCCATCTGACTCCTTAAGCATACACTGATGGAAAATATTTAAAAGGAAAGAGGGTGTAGGGGTAAATAATGAGGGGAAAAAGAATGTGATAGTAATAAAAAAAGGAAACAAAGTTTATGTATATAGCAGGTGTGTGTGTGGGGGTCCAGGCTGGGGGTGAATGAGAGAAAATGAGAATCAAGTCGGTGTCATATTCTAGTACAAACTCTCAATGTTGAATGCGATGATGATGTGTATTCATAATGTACCAATAAAGATTTGAATTTTTCTTTAAAAAGTACACAGGATCGCGGTTTTGAGAAGTGGAGCACTATGTAAGTAAGAGCCAATGAGGACTGTGGGGTGATCCACCAGCCCTGGTCCTTACTTACCACGACTTACTAGTCTAAATTTAGTTGCTGAAGCCATTGTTCTAGTCAACGGCTAAACTCTTCGTTTCTGGAAACACACGCCCATGAATTTTGGCTTCTCTTAGTAGAGTTTCGTCAACAGGAAACTTTCTACAGAATATGAAAAGATTTAAAATGACTAGCGCCTAAATCTGGTACTTGGGATACCTTCTTAGTAATTTGCGCTTTTGATAAATTCACAAAAACTCTAAGACCAAGAATAGCTCAACTCATTAAAAAGTCCTTTTTACCTTTCATTTTTATCGACCCATATGTTTTAGCACAGCTACCGTGGTGTTTTGTTTTGACTTGACAAAATATAGAATCAATACTAATTTTCTATGTACACATTTTTCTCTGCCCTCGATATTCCTACGACCAGTAGGTGGCACTGGTGAGCCACTCGTTCCTCGGTTCAGTCTAGCTGCTGGATCTCATCTACCTCTAGGTAAGAGAGACCGTGTGGATAATGGTAGTAAAAGTCAACCAACTCAAGGAAAGCTGGATTCTATTACTAGACATCATCTGTGTTTTCACAGGTATGCTGGGAAGGTGCAGATAGGCGGATTCTCTATTCAGGAATCAAGTTGCATACGTTTCTCTTTCAGTTTCCCTAATGCATGGTCTATGCTCAGTATGGTGAATTTAGAATTCTCTTGAAGATAAAAGAGCTAGAAAAGATTAACAAATGCATTGTAATGCTTGTCTATTAAACGTCCTTCAGCCCTCATATGTTTGACTGCGATAAAAAGATGAAAGTATCTGAATTATTAACTACACTGTCAACATTTAAAATTTTATGAAATCAGCTGCATATTTTCTCCATATCAGGTCAACACTTTGTGCAGTGACTGCTGGTCACAGAGGAAAACTCCAGCCCAGCTACAAGGAGGTTAAGTGATTTTAGGTTTTATATTTTACATTTTTTATATCTGCAACACAGAAAGTAGTTCCACATTTTTTTCTCCTCTGGTAGATATATATATATTTTTAAATATAGGCCTTTCTGTGTGTTCTTGGTATACTCTACCCTGTAGTTTGCCATACAAACTCTGGTGAATGAACAGGGCCTGGTACTTAGTTGCTTAAGTCTCACACACATTAAGCACTGGTGACCTATGGATCTACCAGAGCCTGTCTTGCAACTGGCACCTAAGGGGATTTTTCAGGGGGAAGCAAGTCAGAATGATGGGACCATGACAACGAAAACCAAAGCACACTGAAGCAAATCCACATCAAACAACAGACATGAACGAACATATCTGGTCACCAAGTGAGGGGTCTTCAGAATGAACACCTTTAGAAGCCAGATAGAGTGAACCTGTTCAGAACACCTCGGGGAAGGGAGTGAATGATGCAGGTGTGGAGAACCAAACACAGCTGTGTGCCAAGAGGACCCACTGTCAAAAACCTTCAGCCCATACATACGCCGCAGAAACAATATGTATCTGGCCACATCCTGTGTTCAGTGTACATTTGAAATCAAAGCTCCAGAGTTGGAGGAAGCTGGACTCAGGTGGTTCCACCTTGCTATCTTGCCCACTCTTAGCATAAGGGTTACCTGGGGGCAAGACCTTCACTAGCTGTGCACGTACTGGGGACACAAATGGTGAAGAACTAGAGAAGATTATCAGAGGTAATAGCTTAACGGAGACACGTGGTAGTAGAGACTATTTCCTAACCAAGAAAGTTTGTTGTGGCTCCAAAATTACACCTAAGTAAATCAGTCTTTAGGTTTTTGAAGTAAAATATGTCACTTCTATGACTTGGTTCTTTTGTCCCTCTTTTGATCATTCCAGCTTTCTTTTTGAGAATATAAATTGTTTCCAGTTCATTGTGCTGGATGGTGTCTGCTTTTTCTACAAGTAGGGAGAACATTTTAGAAGTGAGTGGAAGGAAAACTTTCGACTAACATTCGATTTATGGATGGGGATGTCTAACTTTCAACTAAGTCAGACAATGTTAGGAGCAAAAAATTTTAAAAATGATGAAACATTTGTCCCTTAACTTTATGTGAAGTTGTAGAGTGTGTCTAGAACTTTCTTGGGCTGTTTCTTTGAACCACCCAGTGATGCATTGTGGTTTTTAGCATAACATGAATATGATTTTGGAATTCATTCTACAGTACAAAGATTATGCATACTTAACATAGAACATCAGATTTCAGTGGGTTTATCATACACACTGTGTGTCAGACAGAGGTTGAGATAGACACACATGTGTTGTTGCTTGTATATATTCTAGTCCACAGTCCTTCTGGCAAGGGGCTCAGCATTCAGAGTGGAACGGGCATGGTTGTTATAGCAGAAAAAGTGCCAAATAAAGGTGGCATCCAACTCACCAACAGCTTGCCCTAGAAGGACACAATGTTTCCCCGCAGCTCCTTGGTCCAGACTAGTTTTGGTGCCCCAGGCCATGGATACATGGGGGTAAGGATGTGGGAAAGCAGATGGAATGTTTGATGAACATCCTGCTTGTCTGCTACCAGAGCCTGTCTTGCAACTGGCACCTACGGGGATTTTGCAGGGGGAGGCAAGTCACTATAATTTGACTTGTGATAGGCCAACATGTATGTCTTTTATGTAAAATGGAAGAACTCAGGGGAATTGTACACGTGGCTCAGTAATAGAATAGAACATGTTATCGATAGAACTTGAAGCCCAGGAAATGTATTTTCTTTTTTTTTAAGGGCCTCTGGGAATCCTTTCTATTCTTGGTGCATCCTTCAGTTGTGTTGATTTTTCTATAATTCACTTATTTTGTATTCTTGCATTAATTATCAAATCATTAGTTTTATTCCGCAGCCTCTCATTTTTTTCCACTTATGTCCATGAAACTTCAAGTCATAACTTTGGGTAAATGTTGGCAAAACAGTAGCCCTAAGGTTATGGAGCGGGACTGAGTGGTCCACATTTCCAAGTTGAGCCCAGTGGATAGTGTCTACCCCTTCAGGGAACCATAGCAACTTCTCCTCAAGCTTTTGAGTCTGTAGTCTACTTTTAGATAATTGAAATATTTGCAGCAAGCAACAGCTTCTTCCGTGTTGTGATTAGAAACCACATAATGACCAAAGTGTCAGGTATCCTGGATGTATTGTTGATACTATAGAATACCCATGGTCTGCCTATACTTTTTGTAATCTCTTTAGAACAGTTTATCATGGGCTCACATTCTACCCAGGAGATTGTTCAACCGTGGGAATATGCTTATATTTTATCTCTAAGCAAAATCAAAGAGTGATCCTCCCTTGTAAAATTTTTGATTTGCATTCATAAGGCAAATTAAAAATGCAAATAAAGGGCCCATAAGAAATCGTATGTCTAGTCCTCCACAACACTACCGAGTAGTTGGCCTGACTGTGTCTTCTGTTCTGGAAGCCTCGATGCAGAGGCCACACGTGCTTCTGTGTCTCACCAGGATGCATAAAATGACACGTGACTGAGTTCTACGTGGGCAGCCCGTGTGAGTGAGTTATTTTAGGAGAAATACGTATTTCCTAAGCAGGACTTGGAGAGAAGCCTATGTATAATCCTCTGGTGGCTAAAGAGGCAAAGGACTGTCAGGATAGTTTGGCTCATCCAGCAACAAAGTGCAAGATTGTCATGACACTCACCTGGCATAGGTGAAGCTAATGGAATTAAACTTTAATCCCCAGAAGACCTTAAAACAGGATGCTCCTAGGAGGTAAACAGCAGTGTTATTCATAATCCTGTGTGATTCGAGTGAGTTAAAAATACAGTGACTTAAAGGCCAATAGTGGCAACTTATTGGTTTGTTCTTATTTAATTTTTTGCAGTTTTGTGGATTGAATGTTATTTTTAATCGAACTCTATTTGCAAACAGGGATTTGTTTTCATTCTTCTCAGATTAAGTATTGATTATTTAGTGAGCAACGACGGCTCTCAATATGCCCATTTATGTTAATTTTGATGTGCTCAATTAGTATAATGCACATGACAGCAAATAGCATTTTAATTTTATCCACACTATTTGGAATTAAAGAAAATGTGAGGTATTTCAGCTCAGTTGCAAACTACATTTTATGGTCAGTAAAGTGTAAAATACCCAGGTCTGTTTATTTCTTTAATTGTTAATATTCATATTGCTCCATGTTTAAGAAATTATGTTAATGATAAAAAGTACTTTAAGTGTTTTATGCATAAACTAGTACATGAGAAATTTAGATCCAAAATACACAATTATATAATAAAATATGTAGTTGTCTTTCGAAAAAATAAGCTAGGAGTCAAAGTACCAAAATAAAGTCAGGGGAATTTCTCACATGAAAATATTTTCTCAATCTCCAGGGCTTTATTAAAGATCTTCTCCCACTGGGCAAAAGTCATTTAACTGCACATTACCAGGGTCTAGTTGATGAGACCTTTGTGTCTCTTTACATGGAAAAGTCAAAAATCTTTGGTATTTGAATTCTTCAGTTTTCCTTCATAAAAATCAAATTTTCTGCTCTACATTTAACAAGTTCATGCTTGCTATGGGATAGAATGATTTGATTTGAAGTTTTCACTTGAAATTAATTTTGAAACCAAGTCAGATTTCTTCTTTGGGCTGATTGCTCATTGCAAGTTGTGGCATAGTTCTTGATATTACAGCTCGTCCACTTCCAGAAACGTACAATGAAGTGTTCTTAAATGGGTCCAGAGATAGCACTAAGGTGGTTAAGAAAAATACAGGACCATTTTACTGACTTTTTATGAAGTCTGTAACTTTATTTTCTACCAGGTTCCACACATTTCTCTGTCTATCCTCCTCTGCAATACTTAGGTTCCTCTCTAAGTTGGCCAAGGAGAAAAAAATAACTCCTAAAGAGCATGGTTATCTAAACATGATAGTTATGAGCACAAAAATGCTTGTTTCATGCTTCCTGTGTGAAGAAATTTTCTGAAAGGTGTGTGATACATAGAGCAGAAAAATTCCTGTCCATCTGTAATGAAGAAATTCTTTCTTTCTTTTTTTTTTTTAAGATAGGGTCTCACTTTGTAGTTCAGGCTGGCCCTGAGCTCAGCCTCCAACTCACATCACAGCAATCCTCCTGCCTCTGCCTCCCGAGTGCTGGGATTACAGGCATGAGCCACCACGCCCGGCACTGTGGCATGTGGTGCTGGTTGCTGCTGGGTGTGAGCCTCCACACCCAGTATTGTATGTGGTTACCAGGGATCGAATCCGGGCCCTTGTGCTCACAGACACTGGAACCACTGAGCTAAATCCCCAGCCCAAGAAATTCTGTATTGAAAAGAAAATAAGTAATAGATACAGTACATTCTATAATAAATTTGGAGAGAGTATGTATTAAGAATGATGGGAACGAGCAGGGTAAAGAAGACTTGACACACACCCTGATTATCCATGTGTACAAACTACAGTTTCAAAAAGCTTAGCCAGGGAAAATCTCAGCAAGGAGATTAATGGAAATAAAAACACGAAGGAGGCAAAGGCTGGCCCTGTGGATACCTTGGGGTTGCTCCTCAGACAGGTGAAACAGCAAGACAGCACTGCAGGTGAGGATGTACTTTCCGGTTCTAAGAATTCCTGGAAACCAGCATGATCAAGAAGACTAGGTGTCACAGAGATTGGAGACGGGATCTACCATAGAAAATCTCCAACTGCTGACACCCAGGGAGAATGGGAATACCTTACAGGGACCTAAGCAGAGACCTGTGGTTGTATAACTCATTACTTGAAATAGAAGCCCTGTATGGGAAAAGATTTTTAAAAGATTAAGAGGAGGCTAAGAGAGATTATTTAGGAAGCTCTTGAGGGCACTGGGGTAAGTGGTATTGGAGGCACAGACTTGGTTATGAAAATGATGTGTGAAAATGGTTAAAAGTGGGGAATGGTTTGGGGTACATTCTGAAGGTATTTCAGTAGCACTGCCTGCTGGGTTAGATAGGAAGTAAGTCAAGCAATCACCTGAGACACTGGGAAGATGAGGTGTTATTACCTGAAGTGCATGAGGCTGAAGGTGGACAGGTTTTGATGGCATTGTCAGAACTGAACTTTGGACATCCTGGTTTTGAGGAGCATTAGAGTGGAGATGTCAAGTGAGTCATATGGATAAATCTGGAGTCCACTAAATTCTCTTTATAGGAAAGATATCTGTCAGGAGGGTTAGTGTTGTGACTGTGTGGTGATTGAGGCCATGATTGAGGCCCTGCTGGACAGAGTCAAGGTCAGCTATGGGCTGAGTGACTGATGTCACTTAGGACCGTGTTTCTTTCAGGCAGTGCTCATGGGCAACTTACACTGAAGGCTACTGTTTGGGGGTGAAGGATTGCAACTCCTCAGTGGAGAGATTTCCATTAATTTCCTTCTCTCTGTCTAGCTTTACCTATTTTGAAATCATCTTTCTGGCTAAAACATTCCTTTTTAATTTCTGGTCTCAAGATGGAAATGGGTTCCTGCTCTTCAGGGCTCCACAATTTGAGGTTTGGATCTCTGTCAGCTTTCGCATTCCACATATGGGGAAGGAGTGCTCCAGGTGGGCACTTTTTGTATTTCTGAAAATCCATGGGTTGGTGCTACTTATAAGACAAATGGGTGAGATGGACAGAAATGCTGTCATCTAACATCTGCCTCCTCACACATATCCAGATTGCCTCATGTCATCACACTCTTAAAATGAAGAAGACATAATGGACCCAATGCTCTTGTCCTTGTCACAGTGCAGCATGGATACCTCACACCTGGAGGAGATACCGGTAAGCTCACTCAGGACTGCAAGGGCTTCTGGGTAGGGACCCTTCCCCAAACCACATGGAACTGTTTTATTTGTATTTGCTTACAGGTTTTAGCCTGTCTTGTCTGTCTGTGTTTTTTTCTTCTTTCTTGACTATAGAAATGGAACTAGGGGTGCTCTCTCACTGAGCCACAATTCCTGCCTTTTCTTCTTTTTGTTTGTATATTTTGAGACAGGAAGTCACTAAATTGATTAGGCTGAACTCAAATTTGTGAAGTGTCCTGCTTCAGCTTCCAAAGTAGCTGGAATTATAAAAATACACCACCAACATACCCAGCTTGGATACAAGGTTTTAGGTGGGACTTTTTCAGGATGAATCCCTTTTTATATAAGACAAATCACAAAAAGTAAAATTGAATATGTAATATAATATTTATTATATAATCATTAGACTATGAGTTATTTTTAATAATTGATAATTTTCTATTCACCCTATTCAAGTGGTTCTTCATATATACTGAAATAATGAAAGATTAATATACATGTGAGTTTTATATGTATATATCACTTATTAAAACTAGGATGAAAGATAATAGTAATAACTGGAAATGTTTTACATGAATTCTATTTCTTCTCTGGATAAATAAAAATTTCTATAAAATTATGGTGTGAAAAATTGATATTTATCTATGTAGTAAAAAAGAAATACTTTAGAGCATCATCAACAGATGCAGATAAGGAAGACTGTATATAATATCATTAGTGTCATTACTGAACTTTTGCTGGACAATAATGATATAAACAGATGAATTATTTTAATTTCAAATTCAACTGGTCTCTTCAACATTGTGCATGTTGATTGTGTCTTATGTCACAGAATCTCTTGGTTTCTTCCTAAAGTGCGTATTAATTTACACTTTGTATTTCTAATCATGATATTATTATATTGTTATTTTCCCTTTCATATGTGCTCTGAATTTGGATCTGATGTGGGATATTTATCCACTCTTCCAATGTGAAAGTTTTCTCTAGAGTTTCAGGCATTTATTGAGCTATGCTACATATAACAACATAAAAGATTGGTCATTATAATTTAAATATATTTCCCTAAAGTATGTTTCCAAAAATAGCATCCATTTTTTAAGATTATTATTACCCTGAACAGCACCTTAATTAATGCTAATATTAATGTTCTGAAAGATTAAATTAGCCATTTGAATCTATTTTAAAACTATAAATAAAAACATTTCCATGTTAATGTGAAATTTAGTATTTTACAGAAGAATAATAATATTTTATTCTAAAGCAAACCTTTCTTTAGGAAATGTAAAAAAAATCACATTTGTTACAGTTTTTTAAAACTGCACATAGAAAGTCTTTAATATCACCAACTTACATTATCATAAATCTTTCTGGACTTGACTATTTTACTATGAAACACATAGAAAGCCTTTCATGTGCTTTTCTGCCACAATTGTATTGAATTACTGTCACTATCCTACACTGAAAGAAACTCATTTCTTCAAAAGACAAGAGATCTAAAATTCCACTCTGCATTTTCCTTTGTGGAGCAGACAGGCACACTCATATTCATAAGTTATTTTTTCAGATGCTCATACAACCTGAGAACGCTGAGGAGCCATCAGCCTCTCTATATGAAAAATGAAGGCCTTGTTTTAGACACTTGGGGTCTGAGCCCAACTGGTCCACTCCTATGGAAGCCCTAGAGGCCCAAAGTTCAATGGTTCTCATGTACAGGAGTCATCCCAGCCTGCTCCAGGAATCTGGCTTGAGAAAGGATTTTTTTTTAAGTTGACCAGCACAGCCATGATCCAACAGCAAGAACCTACACTGTTGGGAGTGAGTTCCTGTCTTGTGAGTTCCAGTCTTGGGCTCACTAGATCTATGGTAGTTGAGTCTTTATAACTCTTTCAACCAAATGGAACACATCTATTTTTTATTTTTCAGTGAGAGAGAGGGAAATTGAGATGTTTTGAAGAGTTTGCTCTTTTCCAACAGCCTATTCCTACTCTTGGGTGCAGCCCACATTAACCATCATCAGATAACTACTTGCCCCAGGGGCATATCTACTGGATCAAATGAAAATCTGTTAGATCTACACAGAGAGCCATGTCTTAAATTACAAGATAACAAATGACTGTCAGAAGATCAGCTCCACTGAGCCAGGATGTGACATACACTTATAGTCCTGCCTCCTTGGGAAGGTGAGGCAGGATTGTTTGAGCTGAAGAATGTGAGCTCAGCCTGGATAACATAGTGAGCAAAAGCAATGACAAGAAGGAAAACAATATCAGTTTTCCTATGTGGCATAGGTTGAATGTTGTGTTTGCAGAGTTCATGTGTTGAAGCCCTTGGTCATTTTGGGTAGGGCCCATGGAGAGGTGATGTAGGTTAAATGAGTTCACAGTTATAGGGCCCTGATCCAAGGGCCTTTAAAAGGAAAAGGAGACCCCAGAGCTCTCTGTTGTCATGTGAGGACAGAGCCTGAGTTATGACATCTGCAAGCCAGGAAGAGGCCTTGGACATGGGTCCGGTCTGCTGTGCTTGACATTGCACATCCGAGTCCAGGGCTCTGAGAAATGAGGCTTCTTGCTTAAGTTGCCTAGAAAGTGGTTTTTGTATGGCAGCCTGATCTGCCAAAGATACTGTGTGAAAACAATTGCTTATGCCTTCGGACACCTAAGCAGTAAATAGAGCTATGGCACTAAGATCCAGGGAGGGCAATAGGGATGCAGTAGAAAAAAAGAAACTGAAATCCTAAATTACACACACACACACACACACACACACACACACACACACACACACACACACACATATATATACAGGCATATATATAGCACATAAACACACACACACATATACACATATATACATACATGCAGATATATGTATACACACATACAAGTATATATCTATATATATACAGGCATACATATATAGTCATATATGTACAGGCATATATATACACACATACATACACAGGCACATATATATACATACATATACATATATATATATATTTCTCCACCATAAAGAGAAAAAGAACAAGATTTGAGTGCCATATACAAAAGATAACATAACTCTATGAGAGAGAGGATCCTCATAGGTTTACTTAACCAAGATCTTTTTCTTTTGCTTGAACTGGTTTTCAATCCCTCCTGCACAAACAGAGACATCAAGGACTGGAAAGGGAGAACAGGTAAGTGTTCTTCATGAAACACCAGAAAACCAGAGTGTACGAAACAGAGGAAACAAAGAGGGGAGACATGTTGAGATCAGTGAGGCAAGAGCTGAGGCAGACGGGTCTCCACCGTTTGGTTCCTGCTGGCTCCCAGATTATACTGACAATACATTGTGTATTAGGAGTACAGCAAACACTGTAAGTGAGCAATGTGTGTGATGTACAGACTGACTAATATATGCTAGAGGTGATCGTAAATGGAGACTCAGTTGTAAGGCACCAAATAGAAACTCCTCAGTTGGGAAGCTTTGTCTTAATGCAAGTAAGAGATGGTGACATTTTTGATTGCGAACGGGGAGATCTTGTGGAAGTTGAAATAGGTTTTAGGGTTAGAACACATAGGACATACTGATGGATTTTATATACCTGCCTAAGAAGGAGGACAAAAGTACCTGCTAGAATTGGCTTGGAGTTGTTGGGTGTGTAGTGGAAGGATTTACTCCTAAGGGAGATTTCGGGGAAGTACATCACTATTGTTTTGATCCTGGTACTTAAATGTTTGCTGGAATATTAAAAAAAATTTTTTTTTAGGTTTTTTGAGACAGAGTCTCGCTTTGTAGTTCAGGCTGGCCCTGAGCTCAGCCTCAAAGTCACTTCACAGCAATCCTCCTGCCTCTGCCTCCGAGTGCTGGGATTACAGGTGTGAGCCACCACGCCTGGTACTGTGGTATGTGGTACTGGTTGCTGCTGGGGTGAGTTTCCATGCTCAGTACTGTATGTGGTTACCGGGGAATTGAACCCGGGCCCTTGAGCTTGCAAGACAGGTGCCGGAACCACTGAGCTAAATCCTTGGCCCCAGAAGATTGATCTTTTGCAAATGGGAAGAGGACCAAGAGATGGAGGGAGGTTAGAGAAAGGGGAGAGGAAGATGATGGAAAAAGAGCTAATATGTATCATGTGCATATTCTAACTCTCTACATGACAAGTAATCATCATGTACTGCAAACATAGACCAGTACAATAAAAATTGGGAAAAAACCCTCAGCCTCACCATCAAAACTATGTATCTAACCGCACCACTTACATAGGGAAACAGAAAATAGCTCAGTAAGAAAAGAAGAAACAGGGCCAGGGAGTTAGCTCAGTGGTTCCGGCGCCTGTCTTGCAAGCTCAAGGGCCCGTGTTCGATTCCCCAGTAACCACATAACAATACTGGGTGTGGAGACTCACCCCAGCAGCA